>PVIC010000212.1:0-54689 GCA_004025085.1 Thryonomys swinderianus
ATATAAGAAAGCTGTTCTTCCACTTTTATGAATGATGAACAGGAGGCTGCTGTGTCTAAGCCTATTTCTCCTTGCTGTGTCATAATTTTTGAGGTCAGAAAATTTTTTTTTTTTTTTTTTTTTGGTTTTTGAGACAGGCTCTCGCTTTGTAGTTCAGGCTGGCCCTGAGCTCACTATGGTGCCCAGGCAAGGCGCCGCGAGCTCAGCAATCCTCCTGTCTCTGCCTCCTGTCTCTGCCTCCCGAGTGCTGGGATTACAGGCGTGAGCCACCATGTCCGGCATTGTGGTATGCGGTGTTGATTGCTGGTGGGCGTGTCTCCATGCCCAGCATTGTATGTGGTTACTGGGGATCAAACTCAGGACCTTGCGCTTGTGAGGCAGGCACTGGAACCACTGAGCTAACCCTCCGGCCCTGAGGTCAGAAAATTTAAAGACATGAAATTTATTTAGCTCGTAGTTCTGAAAGTCCAAGAACATGGTTTCTGGATAAAGATCTCATGGAAGAAAGGCAGGTGGACACATGCAACAGAAGGAGGACTCTAAAGATTTGATGCTTTTTATAGTTACCCATTCTTAAAATAATTAACTCATGCTCATGGGAATTACATTGATTCTTTCATTAGGGTGGATCTCTGAACATGTAATTATCTCCTAAAGATCTCACCATGTCTTAGCACCTTTACAATGGGAATTAAATTTAAATGAGTTTTAGTGGGGACAAAGTACATCCAAGTTGTTGCAGCCACTAAGATGGGATGAGGGTTGTGGAGAAGACGGCTTCTGAGTAGTCCTAGGGTGGAAATGAAAAGGCATGGAACAGATGGATCGCTAATCTCCTTATAATGCAAACCCCATGCAATAGGACCTTGATTGTTTTATTCCTCCCCAAACATCCCAAGTGCAGAGAATAAAGCCTGATAAAACAGTGATAGGTAAATCTTTTATTGCATAAAATGGCAGAGTAAAGAGAGAATTAGGGGACCCTGTGAAGATGAAATGTGTAACTGGATTTCTGCTTAGGCCCTTTAGTAGCTCTCCAGAACTTTTCTCCTTCTCTCTCTCTCTTCCCTCCCTCCCTCCCTCCCTCCCTCCCTCTTTCCTTTCCTTTTTTTTTGGCCACACAAAACCCCTGACCCTTGGATGGGCTTTTCACCAGGAACTATGACACTGCAGCTGGAGTGTCACTCTGTGGCCCAATCCCAGGTCTTTTCTGCTACCTCATGTTCACCAGCCCAAGTTACTCTTGCTTAGAGAATGGTGCCTTGCTCTCTGTGTATGCTCAGAACATAACGTCTTCTGACTACTTGGGGTGATTCTATGAATGTTTCTGGTACAGAAACATCAGATGGGCATTTCAGATACTCCTAGTTAGAAATTGGCTTGTGATCTGTGAGTTGAGGACACCTAGGTAAAGGTCTCCTGGCCATCAGAACACCATTAGATGTCACTCAGTGGAGGAGCATGAGAAACTAGACTATCAAAATCTGTGATTAATAGGCACAATCTCTATCAGAGTATTAATTTGGGGCATAATCAAGCCTGCTGAATTATTTCAGTGTCAGACCTTGACAGAAATCAGCCTGATATTAGCATTTTGATTTAAAGTTCAATGGGTGGTATTTATCTTTATTTCTGTCACATGCACATGATTGACTGTCTGTCCTGGAAAATAAAAACAAATGGTACTTCCCCAGTCAAGTGAACAGGGGTAATTTAGAGGCATGCCCTTGCAGTTGACTGGACCTGGCAGCCTTAACCTCTAGGTTTTCACAAAGTGCCTGGGATTCTGGATTTCCATTCTGCCAGGGGCCAGGTGAGTGAGGGAGAAGAGCATTAACATCTGAGCAGGTGGGTCATCCTGAAGGAAATGCCTTCACTGGGCTGTTGCCCAGACACTACACAGTGAGTGTAGTGGTAGAGGTGGAGGTAGTGGAGACATTAGAGGAACAAGTTCTATCTTGGTAGGACTGGGGTTAGAGCATGGGAGACCCCTTATCTTTTCCAGTCCGTACAGATTTGGTGGCAGGAGACGTTGGACTCCAGCCATGTACGTTACTTTCAGCCCTGTAGCCCAGTTGATAAGAAGTATGTTAATACAAGTGTAAACGTGATGTTTACTGGTGCTAATGGGGTGGCCATTCCTAGTGCCTTTACTAGCATTGGCATAAATCTGTAATCATGCTTGCTCCTCAGTTTGCAAATAAGGGCTTGAATGTCCAGGAGGACAGGAGGTTCTATGAAACCCAGGACCATCTAGCCTCAAACCTTGTGCTCATCTCATTCCAGCTTTGATATATAAGCCAGGTGGAATAGACTCTTGCTTGGAGGTGAGAGGACAGAACCCTGCGCCTTGAAGGTGGCTCTGTGAGGATGGGGAGCGGTAAGAAATAAGTAGGGTTATGCAGGGGAGGAGGGAAGGGGTGCTCAGGTCTTCTGGGTACCCCAGAGCTATATTAACTTTTGGCTCCACACCATCAGGACCTTCATCAGAATCCCAGACACAGCTTGCCTGCCCTAGGGGCTCTTTGGATCACATGTTGGAGGCTGTAGGCATGAGAGCTGTTTTGATGTAAACACAGAAATGACTTGTGCTCTGCCAAGAGTCACCAAGCTTCAGTATGATGAGATTCAGTGCAAGGTTCCGTCGCTGTCAGCAGTTTGTATCTTTGTGGACATTTCACTTGAAGGTAGAAGGTGACATGTGGAGTGTCTCTATGCAGAAAGGGGCTGGGATCCCATCCAGTCCCTTGGCCACGGGGCACCCTGAGCACCCTTCTGTGGTGTAATTGGGCTCAATTCACTCTCTGATTTGACAACAATCAATGTGAGACATGATTTAGATTCTTCTAATACCTAGTTTTCTCAGCTAGAAAGTAAATCTTAAAAATGGATTTAATTGCTTTGTTTTTCGTAAATCAGATGCAATTTTTTTGTTTTAAAAGGTGTATTTAAGGAATTACCTCACTTGCTTACTTTTAATTTTTCATCTAAAATATGACTATCTTTTAGGAGTTTTATTTATTAACACTAATGGAAGCAAATATTAAGAGGCAGGCCATCTTCAATCTTAACAGATTCATTCTATGTAATTTGGTGAAGTTCTAAAAACTATACTTCATTAGTAAAGTATAACAGAAATAGACATTCAAACTGTTTAGTTAAACTACATATTTATGTATTATGAATATTTACATTAAACATATGCAGTTTAACAAAGACCTGTATATGACACTATTAATGTTTTAGGTATAAATATGAAATGTGAGCTTTAACAAAAGAACAGCAAATATAAATCAGTTTAACTTTAATCAAGATAAGAAACAGAAGGTCTTTCATTATGCAACCACTTTGACATTTACTTTTTCCTCCCTGTTAATTCATTGACTGGAAAAGAAATTGGAGTGCTCCTGCTTTTCCAATTCCCAGGTAATTAATCTGGAATAATTTGTCTATAGAATGAAGACATTGTTTCCTCATCTGTAGAAAGGCAACTATTATAAAGAGTTTGGTTTATCATTTCACCATTCTCATAAGCTTAGATAAGTGATTTTAATTGACTTGGATGATATTTTAAAGCTACATGTCAGCAAATATCCATCTCTAATGTGTTTACTCTCAGTTTTGACATGTAGAATGGATGTGGGAAGAAGATGGTAGCTGCTTGTTTTCTGGGTTGCCAAGATGTCCCCTCAGTTAAAAACTGACTATGGACCAGCTATGAAATAGAAGCAATTATTGTGTCAAGAGCATATGGGGACTTGTTTGGAAAACTTTTCTATAAAATGTTAAAATAATCCATTTTCTCAAACACTGCATAACTAAAAGGCATATTTTTTGTTCTATGATTTTGCAGCTTTTTTTTTTTTTGAGACAAGGTTTTGCTTTGTAGTTCAGAGCGGCCATGAGCTCACTGTGTAGTCCAGGCTAGCCTCAAACTCACAGTAATCCCCTTGCCTCTGCCTCCCAAGTACTGGGATCACAGGCATGAGTCACCATGCCTGGCATTGTGATATGTGGTACTGGGGATAGAACTCAGGTCCTTGTGCTTGCCAGGCAGACTCTGGAACCACTGAGGTAAAGGCCTGGGCCTATTCTATGATTTTATCTTTGAACTCTAGCATATATATATATATATATATATATATATATATATATATGTATATATATATATATATATGTATATATATATGTGTGTGTGTGTGTGTGTGTGTGTGTGTATTTTTTTTTTTTTGAAACAGGGTCTCACTTTGTAGTTCAGGCTGGCTCTGAGCTCACTATGTAGCCCAGGCAAGCCTGGAACTCAGCAATCCTTCTGTCTCTGCCTCCCAAGTGCTGGGATTACAGGCGTGAGCCACCACGCCCAGCACTGTGGTATGTGGTATTGATTGTTGGTGGGCATGAGTCTCCACACCCAGCATTGTATGTGGTTACCGGGGATTGAACTCAGGACCTTGCGCTTGTGAGGCAGACACCGGAACCACTGAGCTAACCCTCCAGCCCTCTAGCTTATGATTTTTATTACAAAAATCAAAATAATATATTAAAATGAGGTTATTTTAAAAAGAAGGATATGTTTTAAAAATCTCACTTATGTCTAAAGAATCCCTGGTTGTCATACCCCTTGATTCATATGAATCAGGTGCTGTTTCCATAAACTCTAGAATGGCCACCAGGTGCTTCCCATAGGAGGGAGAATGATTTGCTGCATCCCCTGGATGTCCTTGGAGATGGAAAGGATGGACCAACCCTACTGGTCAGAGCAAGGAAGGGATCCCTGCAGCCAGGGGCCCTGGTGAGGAGAACAGAGGTGTTCTTAGCCTGGGCTCCCTTAGGCTTTGCCAGATTGCTTATACTGGTAAAAGTAAGGTTTGGCAAATGAATGGATACCAAATAGAGTTCTATGCTGCCTTTCAAAGATTGAGAATGGTGATGGGGCCTATTTGGTGGAAGTGTTAATAGTTTTTGTGCAAGGAAATTTAAAAAATATGGTCAGGAATGTGAATAGCCTTACTCATGTGGTTTCTCTACTAAAGATGTACTATAGACAAAATAAACAGTCATATCCTTATTCTCAATTCCAAAAGAAGCACTGGTCATTACAAAACCAGATTTAAAAAGAAGAAGAAGAAGAAATAGTGCCAGGAAAGACTGTAAGGACAGGGGAAGTGTGAGGGTGGGAATAGAGGGACTGTCAAACATGGGTGTGCTTGGGTGGATTTAGTTGGGATTGCTTAGGAGAACTAGGGAATCACTGCTTTAGGGCTGCGCTTTCATACCACTCTGGTTCCCCAACACCTCCGTGCTGCCTAGTGAGGTTTCTCAAAGTACGATTGCCACAGGCCTCCAGACATGCTGCCTGGGCTCTGCCTACAAGGGGGAGAGTTGCCACAGAGAAGATCAAAACTAGGTTTAGGGAGATGAAAAAGAAAAGTGTGGTAGACTCATGTTGGCCAACATAATAGATGCTATAAGAGATACTTTAATCCCTTCTCTTTTTACAGATTGGCCATGGAAAACTTACTTATGTGTCTGAAATCTTGGGGTATATTAGAAGCAGAACCTACAGGGGTCCTGGCTTCCTAATTTCCTTCTTAGCTTCTTATCCCCTTATGGTTTTCTGGGCTTATTTTAGCTCTCAAAGACATCTCCTCGTATTTTCTTCGTAGATTATCGTGACAGTTAAGACTAACATTTTACCATCAAAGTGGTCAATCAGTTCTTCCTTGTATCTGTCATCCATTACTCACAAATTTAAAATCACATCCCCTCATGTTATGTTCAGAAGTCATGGAAAGTAATGCTTAGCGTCCTCCTTTAAAAATCCTCCTACATGGGCCAGGGATTTAGCTCAGTGGTTCTGGCACCTGCCTTGAAAACCCAAGGTCCCAATAACAAGCTGGGCATGGTGGCTCACAGCTGTAATCCCAGCACTCAGGAGGCAGAGGCAGGAGGATTGTTGTAGGTTCAAGGTTAGCCTGGGCTACATAGTGAGCTCAGGACCAGTCTGAACTACAAAGTGAGACCCTGTCTCAAAAAAAAAAAAAACCCATCACATAATAAAATTCCATAATCAATCACACAAGTAGCCTTTCTTACTATCTGAAATTTAAAATTTGGAAAATTCAACCATGTTCTTTTAATTGCTTGTTTCTATATGTCTGCCTTCCCAGGAAATCCAAGCCACTGAGGCACAGGGGCCTGGCCTGACTTACTGGTTTCCCCACAGTGCTGACACAAGGTGTCGCCTGTGGTCATCCATTTACCCAGGCATTGCCTCATTTGTCTTCAGATTTTCATTGGATACAAATCCTTAATTTTTAAATGTTGAAAAACATACAATTATTTCTCCTCTTACATCTCTGCACTTACCAAATAAAATCAATTTGCCTTTTAGATACATTAGAAAGTCAAACAGAAGTAGCACTGTTAGCCTATGTATGCCTTCATTTTCATAAATACTTTCTCAGTGTCCTCCCTAATTAAGTAAGCCTTGGTAATTAAGCTTCTGTCTTTCCAAGGAGTGAGTGTATAAGAGCACCTACTTCATAAGAAGGGGAATTTTATGAAGTTGTTTGAGTGAGAAGCATAACAACACCAATAAAAGGTATTTTATGAAGTTGGTAAGGATGCTGCAATCTGGGTGCTGTTTCATAGAGCACGGAAATGGTACATGCTGTAAATGTGAGGTCCTTGATTGCTCCTGGGCATCTCCTCCAGTGACAGATTTGACAGTCCTTGCTTTTAAGAGTCCTCTGTAAAGCTTGCAGTGCAGAGCAGAGTTAGACATAGAAGCCTAAGCTGAGAATCACTCTCTTGCTCAACTCCACATGAGCTTATTACTGTTGTGTGAATCATCAGCCCACGGCATCTGGGTGCAGGTGTTTTTGAAGAGTGGACTTTGTGCTGGGATGTTCTGCTCCATCTTGGGGCTCCTTCCTAGGGAAGGCCCCCTTCCCAGGCCTCCCACCCATTTATAGTCCCCATCCCCAACTGCTTCTCCTTGCTCCCTGTCAGGAGAGGCCAGGAATGGTGCTGCTGAATGACTGGTGGCTCCCGTCTCTCTGGTCTGTGGGACTTTTCACAATCTGCAGGAACAGCCATGGGCCAGGCAGTGGCCAGGACATCTCTATTAGATGCCAAACCTGTCCTGTCATAGACCGTGGAGTTTTCCATGCAGGAGCTTTGTTTTACTGCTGCTCAAGCTGCTTTTCTCCTGGTTGGCCCCCAGAGGCACAGGGGTGTGGCACTGTGGGAAGGCATGAGAGATAGGTGCTGAGTTTGCTTACAGGTGAGCAGTACTGAGTCCAGGTATTTTGCTTTCTGGGGAACCTTCCATGGGTTGGGGTGGAAGGATGAGGATTCCTGAAAGGAGGCAAAGGTGACTGTAGCTTAAAAAGTTCTCTGCTTACTCTGCCTGATTTGTCAGGTTTAAAATCCAACTCTCCAGAGTGGGCATCCTGCCATCTGAAACTACCGGCCCAAACTGTAGAAGTGTGTGGCTGTTGATTCAGACTTAGAAGTTTTCAAGTTCTGCCTCGGTGTATTCTTTGCACCTTAGGCAAAGGTGCCTTCTATTGCTTCCTTGGAAAGATGGATTTAATTAAACTTCCCTCCCAGGTTTAACTGAAGGAATTTGAGGTGCTTAATAGGGTGTTTCTCATTGTATGGTTGATTTAAATTCTCTCATTTCTTAATTTATATATGAGATTCTTTGGCTTCCGCATAGGGTTTTCCTTACTGCTTTATTCCTGGCTGACTTCACCCACAGGGCCTCACAGCTAGAGAGAGAATAAAAGCAAGCAAACCTTATAGATACCACCAGCTATTGTTACAGTGATGCTGTGATCTGACTGTGATTCCCCAATATTTAAATGTTGAATTGCTAGCCTGAAATGGAGATGTATTAGGAGGTAGAGTCTTTGTTCAGTGATTAAGCTCTAAGGACAAAACCTTCACAAAGCTGGCAAGTGCTTTATAAACTAGACCCAGAGAGCTCCTCTGTCCCTTCTACCCCCATGAGGACTATGTGGGAACTAGAAAGTAGTTCACCAGACTTCAGATATGCTGACACTTTCATCTTCTACTGTCAGCCTCCAGAAGTGTGAGGAAAAATTCTGTTTTGAAGCTTTTTGGTCTATGGAATTTTGCACTACCAGCCTGAAAAGAGTAAGATAGGTGTGCCTAAGAGGTCCTCCTTGAGCCAGCCTTCCTCCTCTAGGCTCTACCTTCAGGAGACTTGTCAACCTGGTGCCTACTCTATCTTTTGGCCTGTACCACTGCAAGCCAGGAGTCCCTTCCTGAGTCAACTCATAAAAAGATCAAAACCCTAAAATTCCTCTACTATCATTTTTGGCAAAACCATGGTTCTGGGGATGGTCTTCGGTGGCCTCCTTAGTCACTTTGAGCTGACATTTTCAGTCTTATTCTCCAGGTCTTTGAGTAACATAACTCATTTTGTTTTTTTCAAGTACACCTTTCCTGTCTCCATACCTTTAGCTGTTTAATTCTCTGTATCTGGGGTCTTTGATATTTAATGCCCCACACATTTTAAATGACCTCCTGGGAAATGGACCCTAACCCTTCCTCTGTGTGTATGTCATAAGCTTGGCAATACAGTGTCATAATTGTCACTTTATATAATCTTATGCTTTTAATGAAGTCAAGAGAGGACAGATTTTTATGTTAACTTATATATTTATCATCTCATGCTTTCCATTTCTTCCTGTGTTTTTGAGTTACCTTCTGGTGTTCTTTCTCTACTGAATGGCATTCTGTAGTACTTTTTGTATTTTTTTTTCTTTTTATTGAGACAGGGTCTCGCTTTGTAATTCAGTCTGGCCCTGAGCTCACTATGTAGCCCAGGCAAGCCTCGAACTCAGCAATCCTCCTGTCTCTGCCTCCCGAGTGCTGGGATTACAGGTGTGAGCCACCATGCCTGGCAGTACTTTTTGTATTTAGGCATATTTGCTAGAGACGGGTTCTCTCAGTTTGTCTGTATGGGAGTGTTTTTATTTTGCTTTCATTTTCATAGGAGACTTTTGCTAGACACAGAAGTCTTGATTAATCGTTGATTTTTTTTAAGGATTTTGAGGCTCCCTTGCTTCAGAAGAGCAGTCAGGTGTTAACTACCTTAATGGTCCTTGGTATGTGATGATTATTTTTCTCTTGCTGTATTCAAAATGCTCTAGTTGTCTTTTTTTTTTTTTTTTTGTGAGACAGGGTCTCACTTTGTAGTTTAGGCTGGCCCTGAGCTCACTATATAGCCCAGGCAAGTCTCAAACTCAGTAATCCTCCTGTCTCTGCCTCCCAAATGCTGGGATTACAGGCGTGAGCCACCACGCCCAGCACTGTGGTATGTGGTATTGATGGCTGGTGGGTGTGAGTCGCCACACCCAGCATTGTATGTGGTTACTGGGGATGGAGCTCAGGATTTTGTGCTTGTGAGGTAGGCACTGGAACCATTAAGCTAAATCTCCAGCCCTCTAGTTGTTTTATTTAACAGTTTGAAAATGATGCATCTACTGTGCCTGTTGTATTTAGCTAACTGAAGGTTAAAGTACCTTGGATTTTTTCATCAAATTTGAAAACATTGATTTTTTTCAAGTTTGAAAAGATTTGAATCATTTTTCAAAATTATTTTCTGTTCCTTAGCTTTCTCCCATCCTACAATTTTTACCCCATTTATATTGCTGTGCTTGTTGCGAACAAATGGATTTCTAAGTTTCTGCTATATTTTACTTTAATCCTTTCTGTTTTTCAGGTATGCACATTTCACTGATCTTTCTTCAAGTTCATTAATTTTTTTCTCTTCCCATCATCAATCTTCTGTTGAACTCCTCTAGTGAGTTTTTAATTTTGGTTGTTTTCACCCTTCAACTCTAGAATTTCAGTTTCAGTTTAAAAAATCATTTCTATCTCCTTAGAGAAGTCATCTATTTGTCTGCTTATTTTGTGAATTTCCCCTGATTACTTAAGCATATTTTCTTTTAAGCTTTGAACGTATTTATGGTCATTACTTTGAAGTCTTTGTTGAATCTAAATTCTGGAAAATCAGAGACTGTTAGCTATTTCCGTTAGGGCCACACTTTTCTATTTCTTTGGATGCATCATAATTTTTTGTTGAAAATAGGTACTATATTATAGTAATTTTGAGTCCTTAATGTCTCCCACCCCAGGGCACAATTGAGATTTTTTAATAAATGGTTTAGGCTAATCTGTGATATATGTCTAGTGTGTAGTATGTAGCCACTGATGTCTTGGCTTAGTTTTCATGTAGTTTTAATTGTTGTTTTTATGTTTAAATCTTTGTGTTAGTCAGACTCCTATCATTGTAAGAAATACCTGGATAAATCAACATATGAGGAGAAAAGCCTTCATCCATTTGATGGTTTCAGATTTCTGTCTATGATTGGCTGGCTGGCTTGGTTTTAGGCCTGTGGTGGAGGGAGCACATCATGGTAGATGTGCAAGGAGTAGCAAAAGTGCTCCTCTCAAAGCTGAGGAGCAAAAGAAAGGGTCCTTCAAGGGTCCACCCTTGGTAACTGGAACACCTTCTACTAGGCCTTACCTCAAAGTTTCCACCATTTCCTAGTACTACCATGCTGGGTTCAACATACAGGCCTTCAGACATTATATTTGGCTTCCTAAAAACTAGTCCCTCTCTTTGTATAGGTTAGAGCTCAGACAACGATTAGGAAGAGGTTGAGTTGGACCCGCTTTGAAGCTTCCATTCTCTACTGATGAATCTGTGTGTAGGTGGGAAGACATTCAAATTTACCTTGCCAAAAGTCTGGCTTTGATTTTCCAGTGGGAACTTGAACTTTTCCTTTGAGCAAGCATAGAATTAAGGGTAGCCAGGATTGTGTAGATATCTTGGGTCCTCCCTGGGGTTTGCTGGTTATGAATTCAGCCTCAATTGGAAATATGCTTGCCCCCAAGTATGTCACAGCTCCCCTTGTGGAGTTCATCATTTTGCCTGACTGGCAGTGTAGCTGACATGGTAATCACCAGTCATCCCAATTTGAGTGAGGCCCCTTTGACTCCACCATTCTAATGGGTCTTATGCAAAGTTCAATCTTTGGAACATACATACTTCTCAGATGGATGAACATTTTGGGTCTCTTCCCCTCCCTCCTCTTTGTTCTTAGCTGTAGGTCTCCATCAGGTTGCCTATGTTTTGATGTGATCATCTTTTTCCTGGCGGTGGAGCCACTAGAGGGCTTGGGTTTCTCTCTAATTACCCAAGAACTCTATCCAAATCTACTTCAGATTTATCTTTGAATCTTCAATGTGTGGCACTATGCCTGGTGCCCAGCAGGTGCCCAACAAATGTTTGTACTCATGATCTGAAAGATAGATGGCAGACAGTGTGATTACTTGAATGCTCAATATGGAGTATTCCATTCACAGATTGACTTTAGGCTCCAAGTGCAGTGCTTTACCTTACTGAACCTTAATTTTCATGCATTAAATGTCAAAGGTGAGACATTGAGATATTTGTGTGAGTTAAGTTAGGTACAGAATTCCTCTAGAGTAGTAGCCAATGCAGAATAATGTTTAGTAACCATTGATTTCATTTCTTCCCTTTAGAGGTTGGGTTGATAAAAATAATATCTTTTGCATAAACTGTCACAGCCATCCATTCATCCATACATCTGTCTATCCATCCATCCAGCCATCTACACATCCATCCATCTGTCTTCTATCCATCTATCCCTGATCCATCTTGCTACAGATGCAGAGATAAATAAGACAGGATGTGTGCCCAAGAGAAGCACAACAGATCTATAAATAGTAATTTACAAAGCTGTGGGCAAGAGCTATGACAGGCACAAGTGAAAAGTGCAGGTAGAGAGGCCAGAAGGGTGACATTTGGAGATGTGGCATCCATGACCATCTGTTGTGGCTTCAAGATTGTCTGGTCAGGGACCAAGAGTCACAGACAGGAAGAAACAAGCCCACAGAACACTTTCTCCACTGTAGACATGAATCCTTGTCTAAGCAGACAGTTCAGCAAATCCTAGGCAATGAAGTCATCTATGTGCTCACGTTGCTTCTTTAGGAGGCACAGTTTCATTTTTCCTGTTAAGATTAAGATCACTTTTAATTTGCTGTTTTCCCCTAAAATACTCACATGTCACAGTTTTTCACTGGGAGCATATAGTGAACTCATTCTAATATTCACAGAGAAAACCTCTGACCTCTGTTAGGTAATGAGAACTACTTGCTCTATCTGCACTTCACACACACACACACACACACACACACACACACAGAGTCACATACGCATGCATGCATACATGCACACATGCACAGAGACATGGAGATTTATGCCCAGGTCAGAATAAATCGGTCCCTCAGTCATCTCCTTCACATCTGCAGAGCATCTCCTGATGTGGACCACATCCTTGAGGAAATGGGCGTTCTGAGCCTTGCTGTAGACTTGGCTTTGTTCTTCCATCAGGATGATGTGGCATCTTTAGAGCACTGCCTCTTCTCAGAGGCTGGGGACAGAGAGCAAGGGTAGCCATCAGATTTTCCCTGGGTCTGTTCATCAAGCATCAGGGCTCCTGCTGTGCGTTAAGCCAACAGCAATTTCTCTTTGCAAATACAGACCCATTTCAGAAGTCGAGTGCTCAGTGTTGTGGCCGAACAGAAGCCCATTATGAAGTGGTTCATTGCTTACACATTGCAGTCTGCCAGGGCAGGGCTCCAAGGCCCCGTTTGGGGGAATGTTAGTGCAGCCCAGTGGAACCCAGGTTGCCCATAATGCTGTCTTCACCATACCTCCCAAGCCCTGCATGGTCCCTCCACGCACATCAACGGGGCCATTGCCCTGGTACTCCTCTGCCAGCCCTGGGAACTTTATAGCTCATATTTACTATTCATTATTGTTTCCAAAGTACATCTTATGTGATGCCTGTTCAGTAGTAAAATGGCTTTCCTCTCTCTTCTCCATGGACTGACTTCAAAAACTGCTCCTGGCTGAGCAGGGGGCATAGGGTCCTCATTATGAGTCTTTGCAGAAACAGTAGGAAGGAAGAGAGGCATTGCTCACTTTTGCAAGAAGTGTTTTGGGAAGGAAAGATGAAGGGGCAGGGCAGGGCAGGGCGGGGCAGGGCAGGGGGCTCAAGGCTCTGGCAGACCCCTTCCCCCAATTCATTCTCAAGGCTGAAATTGAAACCTCCGGGTATTTACACAAAGTCACCTGGATGAGGAATGGCCAGAAGGGTCATGTGATGGGAGTCAAGGCCAAAACAAAAGAATCCATTTATTATCCTGGCAGGAAATTTGTTCTTTTGGACTCTGTAGCTGCAGACATAATGATTTCATTTCCTTTGGTGGCGGGAGATGAATAGCCCTTACCCCTGGGCCTCTGTGCATTGCTGTTTCCCCCATTTCCCTAAGTGTCGTCAACTCCAGTATGTGTTCCTTTTGAGGGATCACAGGGCGTGTGTCATTTGATGTCTGTGGAGGGCACCAAGAAACCCAAAAGTGCTCCAGGTTAGAGAGCACATCATGGAAAGAAATGCCCCACACAGAGAGGCTGTCTGGGACTTCCAGCAGCAGTGGCAATGGCACAGGGACAGACAATGGCACCAGTAGTCCACCGCCGCCGCAGTGGCGGCGGCAGTGGCAGCAGCAGAAGCATCAGTGGCGAGGCATGGTTACACCTCCTCCAGACATGTACCCTCATCTTGTGGCCTGTGATATGTTCTAGAGCAGGGATCGTCTTTGTCATCTGGGACAAAGACTGCTTATCACCTGTTGACCTGGCACAAGCTACTTAACCTTGCTGAGCCTCAGTTTCCTCTTCTGTGAAATATGGAAATTCTGCTTAGCTCTTGGGGAGGACAAAAGGAAGTGCTGTGTCATAGAGCTTTAATCCAAAGTCCTCTGATGTTTTGGTCCTGCCAGGAGGGTGACTTGTGGTGGTTTTGTTTAGAGGGTAAAGCAAAGTGGTCATGCTGGTCTGCCTCATGATGAGGAGGCAGAAGACAGGAGTTGGAAACCTGAAGATCTGGGCGAGGATGCTCCCTCAGCAGTGTCCCCGGGTGACTCATGTGGTGTTTCCACCTGGCTGTGGTATTCCATGTTTCAGGGGAGGGACTTCCTAGGGAGTCAGATTCCATGTCTGGATAGTGTTGCATTAAAAAAAGAATAGTCTTCATCTTCCCGTGGCTCAAGACTCAGTATCCTCTGCCCAGAGTCATTTCCTAGATTCTGGGGTGCTGTGCTTTCTCCCACACACTGTGCCCTGGATGACTATTTTCTCATAAAGTACCTTTACTTACGTGAATTTTTCACATCCAAGAGACATGAGAGTGTGACTTCTTTGGAAATATTATTTTTTTGTATTCTCCTATGGCTCGGTTTCCCATCTGTGTTTCATGCCCAACCTAGCTGCACTTATAGTGGGGAAGACTGAGTTTTACCCTCTGAGTAGAGATGTCCCACTGCAGGAAATGAAGTGCAGCAGGATGAAACTGACAGGGGTGGTGAACAGAGTAAGGCTGGGCACGCCTGGGATGGGCTTTCTGTTCCCTGGGGCTTGGAAAGGGGAGGAGGCTCCCAGGAGAGAGCTTGGTTCATTCTGGGAAGTCTTTCTAGATCCATGGGTGTGTCCCGATTCAGTCTCACTGAAAATAAGTTAAATATGGAGAACAGAGCAGTTTTAATAAACATTTTACTTTTAATATGTTTATAGTGCTGTTAATTATCTATCTAAGTAGAGAAAATAGAAACTGCAGAATGCTGAACAAAGATTGCTGATTGGGATAATAAAATGGAAATTTTAATCAAGATGGTGACTTTAAGTCAAAGAGGTTTTTTTCCTCCTTAGGCTGCAGAGCCTTCATCTTTATTAAACACCCCATTTATCATCACCACTCTATTCATTGCAAGCATTAGATTAATATTGACAATTTAAAATAGAAATAATGTTTGCTTACCATTATGGTGCTGGTACAGTAATGATGCCAGAGACTGTGAGGGCGTCGGGTTCCCTCCAGGCTGCAACAGGCTGGTGCTCTCTAACCCAGCCTAGGGGGGGCCAGATGCTCAAAAGACCAAAGACCAAGCTGCTACTCTGTGACACACAGCCCATAAGACTGAGTGTATTCAACATTGAGAATAAGGCCTTCTCCCAGAAGACCTCAGAGGGTCCTTCAGTGATGGGGCCTATCTCTTTCATGGTGGAATTGTGCCCAGAGGTCATAGACTTTTATTTTATTTTTTAAAAATCTGTCTTTACTATCTGCAAGGCTGTGTGGATGCCAGTAGAGTGAGGATTTAGTTGTGCCCTACGGAGATCACACCTACTGACAAGGTAAGATGTGTGAGTCTCAAGTGAGCAGTAGGGACAGAAGCATACCAGAAGTTTAGCTCAATGGTTCCGGCAGTTTGGGGTCTAGATATGCAGTGTTGGCACTCACTAGATGGAGAGCCAACAGCTCTCTCAACTTCAGCCTGACCATCACCTGGAGGGCCTGATGATGCAAGACCATTGCTGCCTCTCTGGAGTTTCTGATAACTGCTTTTGGGTAGAGGCCAAAGAATTGTATTTCTCACAGTTGCCCAGATGATGCTACCTAGTGCTTCTAAACCAGACAGCACACTGTAAATTACTGGTTCAGCCTAAAGAAAGACTTTATAGAGGGCTTTCCAGGAGCAGGAGGAAATCCACAGGAGAGCAGCATGAGGCCCCTGGAAGGTGGAGAGGCCAGAGCAGCAAGTGGGAAGTTGGGAAGGCAGCTAGCCACAAATTGGCTGAGGAGCATTTCCAGGTGACATGGAGATGGTCCTGTAGGAGGAGCCCAGATTAGGAGATGGGATCTCTTTCTCTACCTCTGGAGAGAGGGAGTGTTCAGGGAATGCTTTTGCTGACTCCATAAGAGTGTAGGAGGAGCTCAAGGGCAGAGCAGAGGGATTGGAAATCATAAATTGTTTTTTTTTTTTTTTTTGAGACAGGGTCTTGCTTTGTAGTTCAGGATGGCTCTGAGTTCACTATATACTCCAGACAAGCCTTGAGTTCAGCAGTCCTTCTGCCTCTGCCTCCCCAGTGCTGGGATTATAGGCGTGAGCCACCACACCCAGCCTAGGGATCATAAATTGTTCATACCAGCAGGACAGTGTGGGGCTGAACCTCTGGGCTTCCTTCTGACATGCACTCCAGCACGCAGCACACCAGGATTACCTATGGCTCAGGTCCATCACTCCATCTTTGCTCTTGGGGTTAAGTGCTGTTGCCAGAATTGCTGCTTTTCTTGCAGGGAGTGAGGGAGGGAGAGAGGAGAGGGAGAGGGAGGGCAAAGGATGTGCCTCCTCTAGTCTGCTCTATTGGGAAGCTGACCCACCTCCTTGTTAGGTCTGTTGGGTTCAGCATTGGTGTCATCTAGCAGCAGATAGCCCGGCTTCTGGATGAAACCCTGAGGAATCTCTTAGCTACACTGAGAAGCTGTTTTTGATGAACTGTGCTTTGAGGAGGGGACAGGGTTGCACACACCATTGAGCGGCCTCCTTTTTGGAGTCTCTTCACTCTTAGTTTTATGTTTTTCCTCTTTGGATCCCCTTCCCCAATCCTCTGGGACTTCTTAAATATGCTACATGGTTTCTTAAAAGGCCTCTTTTTTTCTTTGATCATAAAATTGTCAGGGAACAATGGCTGTCACTTAAAACATCAGTGTTAAAGATCTTTCCCCACCAGTTACTGCCATTGTCATCTCAGTTCCACATCAAAGCAGCCAGGAGTTCCGGGGGGGGGGGGACACTGCATTTCTAGACACCTCAGATCTTGTCTGTGCTGGGGCTGAGCAAGCCTGTGGGTACTGCTCTATACCTGACCCAACTGAAACCTTCTCAGAAGGCAGAGTTTTCCCTTGGTCCCTGGTAAAACTTGCTAGAGTTGGATGAATAGGACACTGGGAAGCTTCAAGGGGGTACCCTGGGGATGACTTGGAAATTCTGGTACAAGAAGCTCATGCCAATGCTTTGGGAACATGTGCCTGGGTAGAGGAGCAACAGCAATGCTCTTTCCACATGGGTGTGATTCTCGTCTGCCCATCATAACCCACTCCACTCTCCCCTCTCTGGGGCAGTGGCAGCTACTCAGGGGACAGATGGAGGCCAGACAGTCTGTCTGTGGAGCAGGTCAGCTGGAGTAGATCCTGTCGGATGCTGGTGAAGAGCCAAAAGGTGTTTATCAACTTCCTGTGGGGACAGAGCATTGCAGAGGCAGCTGGAAGGGAAATTACATCACAGTGGAAGGGTGGGCTTTGGCCACCAGCCTGGATCTGCAGGCCGCAGGTCTTTTTCCTTCTCTGTTGGATCACTGTCCTGTTTCCTCCAGGAGTGAAGGTCTGAGTGTGTTTTGGAGATACGGTGCTCGTTCTGGGTCTCTCAAGTGTTTGACTGGGACCATCAAAGAGAGTAGAGGGTGCTGGGTTTCCTAGGGACTACAGGTCTTGTCTGGAGGAAGAAATTCGACTGTAGGGACACAGAGACAATAGGATGTTTTTGTCCTCTTCGTGTGACCTCAGCTTCTCAGGGACAAGTGTGTAAGGGTGATTAGGTCTCTGGAGAGGCTTATTTTGGGGGTCTTGTTCACTGTCAGAGCTTCACAGGCCTGTCCTCCCATCCCAGCCTCTTCTGTTCCAGCCTCTCTCCACCCTCTGCGTCTCTGTCCCTGCTTCTTTTGCCTGTCCTTCTTCAGCCCACTGGGTCCTGTCCCTCCCCAGGGCCTTCTTTCCCTGTCTTGTGTCCGCACTCACAGCCTCTACTTTCTCCAGCTGCAGTACCCCTGCCTTCTGTACTCACCTTTGCACACTGTGAGCTCTAAATTTGCACTTGTGGGAGGAACACACAGGCTGTTTTGATTCTGCAGTCCTGATCCCAGGTTACTGCCAGTTTCTCATGGGGTTGAAGAGAGCTCTTTTGTCTTGAGTGCCCTGCGCCACGCACTCAGTGGCCACTTTTCACTCCCTCACAAAAAGAATTTTTTGGTACTTTTTCTAGGTTTGAGATTTGTTTGCAATGTTGTCTTTTTTTAAAAAAATTTTGAGACAGGGTCTTGCGTGGTAGTTCAGGCTGGCCCTGAGCTCACTATGTAACCCAGGCAAGCCTTGAACTCACAGCAGTCTTCCTGCCTCTGCCTCCCTAATGCTGGGATGACAGGTGTGAGTCACCACGCCCAGTATTGTTGTATGTGGTTACCAGGGATCAAACCAGGGATCGTGGGCTTGCTAGGCAGGTGCTGGAACCACTGAGCTAAATCTCTGGCCCTGCAATGCTGTCTCAAAAAGAAGACGTGAATATCAACACCTCCCTTTGTTATACATTTAATAAGTTGTGTTGGCTGGAAATCAAAAACGGTGCACAATCTTGACAGTCTGGAAAAAACTACTCCTTTTGCCTTACAGTAACTCTATCTATGCTTGGATCTTCAAGGTTGTCTTTTTTTTCCTACCTGGCAGCCGGTACACTTCTACAGTGCTTAGGATGAGCCTGGGATCTTAATGCATGCTTATGTGTTCCATGTCTGTCTTGAAGTTCTGCCTGAAGGTGGATTTTGTGCAGAACCCTAGGACTACAGGTCTATCCAAGTTCAGATTATGTGGTTCCTTTCCCTCTGGGCAGTTGGTTGTGCTCTCGACCCACCTCAGGAGTGTATCTCTCTGTGCCACTGTCTTCCTCCATGATCCCTTCCTTCCAGCTGCCCTACCCCGCTGGCATGTTGTCTGAGCCCTCAGTCTGCAGCAGTAGCACACCCCACCACTCCCACCCCAGTGAGCCACATTGTCACAGATGGAGCTGTTTAATCTGGATGGGTTCTGAAGATGTTATTTGATTTCTGCAGCTTTCTTGTGCCAAGACCATCTGGGTCTGCGGGAGAGAAGGGCAGGAGGTCAGACACTTATCTCTGCCCACCCCATCTCTTCAGGGTCCTTCTTCATGGCATTCCAATAAGTCCTTTGTGGTGAATGATGAGATTTGGGGGAGCACTTTTGTAGGTACGTCTAGCTGCAGCAGTCTGCCTAGCCTCACCAGGAGGAAAATGGAAGACCCAGAGGCCATGGGGAAGCTGCTCTTTTCTGAGCCTTGGGGTAGATGTTCGTAGATACGTAGTGAATCTTGTGTGTGTGTGTGTGTGTGTGTGTGTGTGTGAGAGAGAGAGAGAGAGAGAGAGAGAGAGAGAGAGAGAGAGAGAGAGAGACAGACAGAAAGAAAGAAAGAAAGAAAGAAGGAAAGAAAGAAAGAAGGAAAGAAAGAAAGAAAGAAAGAAAGAAAGAAAGAAAGAAAGAAAGAAAGAAAGAAAGAAATGAGAGACAGAGAGAGACAGAGACAGAGAGACAGAGAGGGCCAGGGAGAAAGTCAGGCAGATGCATATCCAGGCACCCTGATCCTTTACTGGTCTGACACAAAGTGTGACCGGCCCTGTCATTAGTCAACACAAGGCGATGGTCATGGGCTGAGACGGAAGCCAAGGAAAGGCAGGGAAACAATGAGATGTGAGTGGGGACAGTGCGCTGAGCTGCTGCCATCTGCTGTGAGAGTGTAGGTGAGTCACTGGCACTCCGAACTTCGACCATCAACCCTTTTGTACACCAGGGCAGATGAGTTCTGCCAACTCTGACTTCCTGTGACTGTCACATCTGAAAAAGAGGAAGAAAGTGCAGCTGGTGCAGGGAATGGGGATGGACAAAGAGAAAGAAAGAAGTAGATAAGGCCGGTGAGAAGTAGAAGAGATAGAAGCAGCATAGCAGGTGAAAAGAGAAGTGTGAGAAGAAATACAAAGAACAAGAAGAGGAGAGAAAGGCCTAGTCTCTTGAAGAGTGGTGCTCTCACAACAGAGGGGGACACTTGTGAAGGTTCTGAGAAAAGGGATGCTGTGCTCCCCGGTGACTCATGGTGCTCAGCTGTCCTTGTCACCACCGAGAAAGCCAGAAACAATACCCTGAAGACCCCCTAACTTGCTTGGGGCAGTGAGGGATGCCTCTCATCATGCAGCTGGAGGTGGAGAGAAATGGCAGATGTTTCAGTGATAAAATCGGTGTCCTGATAATAGGTTGGCCTTGGGAAGTCGGAAAAAGGGAGATAGATGGTGCCACTTCTTGAAATGGGAAAAGATTAGATTACCATATTTGAGACATGACCATGCTGACTTTGAGATGCCTGGGAGGCTTCCAAGTGAATGCTGAGAAGGAAACTTGATATGCGGGGCTGGGGCATGGAGGAGATACATGTGACTAGGTTGGAAAACTGATAGCCCTAGGTACCTGCCGTCAGATGCACTGTGGCTCAGCAAGATTCTTGGAAAGATAAAAGGGAACCTTCGTTTGGGAGGGAAAGAAGACTCTGGCTTCTTGTACCTGAAGGTAAAGCAGAGTGAATACAAAAGACACGGGCAAGCCTGCACCTGTGGCGGCACCTTCTTGGCCAGAGCTCAGAGCCCGACCCCCTTGGGGTCCTTCCTAGGAGTCCGTGCTGAGCCTTAGACTCCTCTGACCCACTGGCACCTGCCAGCTCTGAGCTCTGCCCGTGTGTGAGCAGAGCATGCTTCTCATCCTGGAGATGAACTGGTGCTGCCATTAACAAGAATGCACTGGCTTCGCTTCCAGCCCTGAGGTGACACTGAGCAGGAAGGGCTTGGAGCTCCAGTGTGTGATGGGGCAGAGTTCGTAATGGGCATGCGCTGTGCCTGGTGTAGGAGGTGCCCCTGAGTGTATGTGGGATGAGTACATGTCTGGATGGGTCAGTGATGCAGACACCGGATTTGCCCAACGATCTAGGGTCCTGGCTGACCTGAGTTGAGCCTAGGAGGAACTGTGTGGGAGAAACAGGCTTCCTGGAAGGTGATATGTGTCCTCATCCTGATGCTTCAGTCTCTTTCTGGATTAGGTCAGACCCGCCATGAACCTGGCCATGTGGATTCCATTCCCTGAAGAATTATTTCCCAGCATTGCACTTGGGTGACATGCCATCCTTCTGACTGAGGGGCATTAGAAGAGCAGCCTGTGAAACTCTCAGTGGTGTTTACTCTGAGGGTGATGTCGTGGTGTTCATTGCATTACACACCCCATAGCCCCATGGGAGGCATTTTCTTTAGGCTTCCATATCAGGAACAGCCAGGCTTTTCTTAGCAATCATTCTGTTTATGTCCTCCGGACTCCATGACCTGTGTAACTGATCAGATTTTCTTCATCCACTGACTGCTAGAAATTCCAACTCCAAACATGTAGCTTGGCCATAGAAAATGAGTTGTTTTAGCCTCACCATGGGCTCCAATTTATGTCTTTGCTCATGGCTGGGCTATTTCTTTCTTCACTATTTTTCTTTAGAGATATTTTTATCGTTTTGCTATTATAAAGCAAATATAGATTCACTATAAAAAGTTAAACTATAGAAAAGTATATAGTAGGGAAGAAAATGAAGTCAATTATAACCTCCACCTGTCCCTTGTGACAATCTGTCAGGTTTTGTGTTCAGCTTACCTACCTCTCCTACACATGCATTAGTACATGACACATTAATGTGTTCACATACACAAATTCATAATAGTCAGACAAAAATTTGACCACATTATGCAGTGTTTGGTACCTTTATTTTCAAATTTAGCAACATAAAATATATTGTTTTACTTGTTTACTTCATATATCTTAAAGTATTTTACATAATCTTCATAAACCACCTTAAATCTTCTAAAGTGGAATGGGTTATAAATAAAATAAAATGTAAGATTTAAAACAGAAATTTCCCGGAAGGATTTGCAATGCAGATCACATCAAAACCTGCAGCAAAATCCAGAGAAAAGATGTAGCCTCCCCAGAGGTTGGGACTAGGGTCAAAAGGTGCTAGCACTTGGGAGGCAGAGGCAGGAGGATTACTGAATCCGAGGCTTACCTGTGCTACATAGTGAGCTCAGAGCCAGTCTGAACTACAAAGTGAAACCCTGTCTCAAAAAAAAAAATGCCTACCTCACTTCGGATTTCGGACACAATGGGAGAAGTTCAAAGGGCCTATTGGATAGCACTTACTAAAAAAGACCATAGATAGAACACTGGGGCAAATATGAGGTTATAGGGATGCAAAGATAGGTGGTACCTTCTGAATAGCTACCCACACCTGAACAGAGGTATTTAAAGTCATTTTAGAGCAGCCAGGTGGCTCCTGTGACAGGTCCAAAGCTGGTGTGAGCATGCTAACTGTAATGGGATGATTTCTTAGAAATATGACATGCAGGACTGGGGATTTAGCTCAGCGGTTCCAGTATCTGCCTTGCAAGCACAAGGCTCAGAGTTTGATCCCCGTTAATCACATACCACAATGCTGGGCATGGTAGCTCATGCCTGTAATCCCAGCACTCGGGAGGCAGAGGCAGGAGGATTGCTGTGAGTTCAAGGCTTGCTTGGGCTACATAGTGAGCCCAGGGCCAGCCTGAACTACAAAGTGAGACCCTGTCTCAAAAAACAAAACAAAACAAAACAAAAAACGGAAAGATAAAGAAAAGAAATATAACATGGATAATTTTATGTCTGTGGCTGGCTTCTTTCCCACAGTCCTGAGGAGAAGTGAGAAAGGGGAGTCAGCCACAAGTTGTGGATCTGACCTGTTTGAGGTGGTTTCAGGAAGTCTACCCCCTTGGCAGTCTTTCTGGAAGGCAGCAGGGGAACTTGGCTTGTGACATTTCCCACCTCTCTTTGATGACCACACAGCTTTCTCTTTTACTCAGTGACAAGCTTTGTGGTTCTTACAACACTGTCACCTCCAGGATGTCCCTGTGTATTAGGGCCCCTCAGCCCTGCCCTATGGTCTTCTCTGTGCATCTTCAGTTCCCTGCGTGGTTCGAGTTCATTGATGGTAGTGCTGTGTGTGTGCCTGTGTGAGCACCTGAGGAGGCATGCAGGGAGGCGTGTGGAGCTAGCGTCACTGGGTAATTAAGCTGGGGGAAGGTATTTGATGTCCACTTAATTACGGATGAACATCTGTTAACTATGGGGTTTCACTGAAGGCTGGCCTTGTTGGGCACAGAAGTGATGGTGTGTTTGTGCTCAGCGTGGAAAGGGATGATTTAAAACCTGTTCCCATCAGCAGCCCACAGTGCAGCCTTAACATAAATTAAGGCAGCTGGAGCATATATAATTTGACCCAAAAATCACTTTCAGAAAAATACACAAGAGAAGCCTCTCTGCTATGGAAAGGCTGCGGGACACGATGGAACTGTGGCAGAGTGTGGTAGAAAAAAGAGCCCTGAGATCTGTCCCAATCCACTCAGGCCCCTGCTGAGGAGACTGATGCAGTGCAGGGAGGGGGAGTGACTGTGGAGTAAAGCAACAGAGCTGGAGCCAGGACCAGCTGGCCAGACACTAGACAGATAGCTCCCCAGTGGGACCCCAAAGCCCAGCCTGCGTTGGCTGCAGCTGGCATCCCTTGGCAGCATTTACTGAACGCACTGGGCCCTTCTCCTTGGTGGATGGGGACCCCTGGAGTGGGGCTCCAGTCATGCTTCGACATAGCCAGAGAGGATGAAAGCGGCCTGTGCTGGGGCCTCTCCACCCACAGGGGAGCCCCCCTGAGCTGCGATAGAGGCAAAAGGCAGGTGAAGAAGGGAGACTTCTTCTCTATTCAGATGACTTTTCTTCTTCTCATCTGCCCCAGAGGAGTGGAAAAGCTGCTTCCCTTACCCCTAGGTTCTCATACCCCTCTTCTCATCAGGGATTGACTGTTAACCTTGTTTAGCTGGCTAGACTCTGACCTAGGGACAAGCTGTATAATAACTTCTCTCTTCCCCTCTCTCTAATTGCTCTTCTGTGTTTCCCTGGGTATTAGTTACCAATGTGCAAAGAAGAGTTCTTCTCAAACCTGACCTTTGGGTGGTGGTAATTAAGAGACTTCAGGGAAAATCATCTCTCATCTTCTCCCTCCTGCTAGATGTTAACTTGAAAGTGACAGAATTTTTCTAGCCTGTTCCGTGCTGTTCTGGTAAAGGCATTGCAGCATTGGGTCCTGATCTGGATCTAGTATCTGAAGACTTGCTGTCTCTGAAAGGTCTGTCGTGGAGTCTGGCTCTGTGGAGCCTGGGGTCCCTAACCCTCTGGCCTGCAGCCTTTTGTGGGAGCCCACAGTGACCAGCCATGAGGTTACATGGAACCTTCCTTTGGAGCCCTACGACCTTGTCACCTGTCCCCTTGTAGCCTTCCAGCTACACTGTTAGGACTTTGGATTTCTCCCAATAGTTATGTTCATTTAATTTATTATTATTATTCATTTATTCAATTAAGCATTTATTTTGAAGTTTTTCCTTTAAAAAATGATGATTTTGGTTGTAAAATTGATAAACTCACTTTTTGTGATGTGCTTTCCATAAATTGTGTAAATTTTCTCTGTGCATACACATTTGGACAGCTGTTAGCATAATTTGGCATCTTGCTTTTTTCATTTTACTGGTAATATTTTCCATGGTTTGTATAATCTCTACAATTTTCATTTTTATGGCTTTGTAATAGTCTATGAAGTGGCTGGATAATATTTAATTACTCCCCTGGTTTGTGAAGCTGGAAATAAGTATAGTATTTAGTTAGCTTTTTTTTTTCATATTGCTTTTTCTCTTTTGATGAACTCTGAATAGTGGATTAAAAAAACTTTCATAGCTGTTGAAAGTGTAGAGTTGCACTATAGACACATTTAGGGGGCAAAACTCAACTCTGAAAAACACACTCATCAGAAAAAAGATCCAAGAGTCTTCTGAGTGCTCAGCTAGTTTCCCTCCCACAGCTCCCCATTCTGGAAGCCTCTCTCCACGCCCCATGTTGATGTCGCTGGTGTTAAAGATGCACGATTTTGTGTTCTCTGGCACCTAAGTGTACACCAGCTGCTTTATCTGGTACCCGGCCAAAGAAAAGGACCATCTGTTCCTGGGCTGGTTGGACACATGGAAAGATGACATGTTGGTCTTCAGCATGGCGCCTTCTAGGGGATTTTCAAGGGCAGTTCTGACTGTGTGCACCTTCACACTTAACTCTGGCATCTGATGTGACTCCAAGCTCTCTGAAAATGTTGCTGGACACTGTCACTGTGAGCGACAAGGGAGCATTTTACCTGTCATTGCTCCTGCCGTACACTTAAGCTCCCCCAGATTAAATAGGTGAAAAGCAGTTTTTCCGGGGTTGTTGTTTAGTTCATCTGTATTTAGCAAGCATTTTGTTTTACATCTTGTGCTTCTCCACAAGCAGTAATTATGTGAATGTAACTTTTTAATCCACTGTTCAGGTGAAAGAGTGAATAGAATGGTGATGCTTGGAGGAAGTCTGTTGCCCTGGAATGATGGCACTTACACTATGGGTGCTGGAGTCCTAGGACTAAAACAAGCTTAAAGAGGCACAGGGCAGAGGAATCACATGCATGCAGAGCCTCATTAGGGTCTTAAGGAGACAGAAGGCAGACCTGGGATCTGAAAAGAATGAAGAGATGGTCAAGTAGAAAGATGACAATGCCACTCCAGGCTTGTTCGGTGCTATGGTGTTTAAGAAGAGTCATGTATGTTAGATGTGGCCAGTACCTCCAGGGAGTGGGGAGAAAAAGAGTGACAGCCCAGAGACAACCTTGGCAAACTTGTTTCTTGGCAGAGGGGATGAGCCGACCATTATGGGGAGGAGGACAGAGTGGATAGGGAGACTGAGGCTCCTGGTAGAGAACATTCATCGGAGTCTTTCAGGGCCCTGAATTAGAGAAACTGCAGTTCTAGCTGGAGGAGTCGAATGGACTCCAGAACAAGGTCAGCTTCCAGAAAAGGAAGATTTCCAGTGAGAAGAAGCAGCTGGAAGAGTGAGGAAATTGAAGGCGCTGGGAGGGGAGAATAGGAGGAGCGAACAGAAGAAGCAGAGTGAGGGAAAGATGTGCTCAGAAGGGTTGGCCTGAAAGGATAGCCCATGTGGCTTCTGCCTAAGGCTGGCCTGGGTATTGATTCTGAAGGGGGAAAGGGAGCCTTGAGACAGGGGCTCAGTAGCCTGAGGTGGATTCTGCTCTGCAGGGAGCCTCTTGGCCTCCCCATGGCCTGCGCCCAGTCAGCCACCAAATCCTCTGATGGCTAAGCATCATGCAGGATGGAAGGATCCTGCAGAAGGCAAGAAATCCAGGCCTGGTCTTGGTCTTTCCTGATGATAAGGGACATACAGTCCAGGATGAAGGATGGAGAGGCCCATGAGCAAACCCTCTGAGTGTCCAGCACCACCAGGGCAGGGGCTAGAGAAGGGACCATAGTGGAGAAAGAGGTCAGTCTGAGTTGGGCCAGAAGGCAGGGTTTGTGCTCTGTGATTGTCTTTAGTTTTTTTCCCTGGGACTCTAACAAACTCAACATGTTTTATCTGTGCTTCTACCCTTCGCGCCTAGTGATATGGGCCCTGTTTAGGCATGGATTTTTTCTTTTGTTTTATAAACCTATTATTCTTTCATTTGAGCCTTGTGAGCTAAAAAAAAAAACTCCACTCAATTAGAATAAAACTTTAATTAAATCGAACACCAATTAAAATATATCATCAATTAAAATAAAGCACTAATTAAAGTGCTCCTGACAAGCGGCAGCCAATACAGCTCCAGAACCGGAGGCACCAACCTCTGTCACAGGGTGGCTGGGACAGTCAGCTAGACAGGCTGCCATGGTTTCTGCAGTTTGAGGGTTAAAACCTTAGAGCTGCTTTGGGCCTCTGACTCTGGCATACTTTAGACCCTCTTGCTCTTTGTCCTGGAGCCAGCAGGAGTCCATAGCAGGTTCCACTTGCACTTGGACCAGCAGGCTGTATCTTAATGGGGCCCAGGACAAAACAGCTACAGGTTGTGTGAGGGGCTTCTTTTTTTTCTTTCTTTCATTTTTTTTTTTTTTTTTTTTGAGACAGGGTCTCACTTTGTAGTTCAGGCTTGCCCTGAGCTCACTATATAGCCCAGGCAAGCCTCGAAGTCAGCAATCCTCCTGTCTCTGCCTCCTGAGTGCTGGGATTACAGGCGTGAGCCACCACGCCCGGCACTGTGATATGTGGTATTGATTGTTGGTGGGCATGAGTCTCCACGCCCAGCATTGTATGTGGTTACTAGGGATCGAACTCAGGACCTTGCGCTTGCAAGGCAGGTGTCGGAACCACTGAGCTAAATCTCCAGCCCCATATGAGGGGCTTCTTGTGTGACATAGCTGACAGAAGTATCTGGACTTGGTGCCACCCGGGCATTGGTGGGTGTTAGTTTCCTTCCTTTTGACTGCTGGGACTCAAGGCTGTCCTCAGTGATATGGTTTCTCCAAGAACCTCTCTCTACACTCTGGGAACCCAAGATAACTGCTGGACGATTCTCAGCTGCCCTGGCCTGATACTCCTGGCCTCATGGCACCTGGGTCCTCTTGTCTTCTCTTCCGGCATGCCTTACACACAGCCCTTTGTTCCATCATGTCAGTCTCCCAGCTACCTACCTGGTACATTACTGGGAGTAGTAAAGACCTTTCTTCCAGCGTGCCTCTGGCTATCCCCATGCCAAGGCCCCAACAGGCCCATCTTCTGGCTCCTCCAGGCTCAGTGGCCTATTTCACATCATACTCCAGCTGTGTCTGAATCGACACAGTGGCTTCAACTTCATTGCAGATGTCACAATTTTAAATTAATGAGATTAATTTATACCTTTCTTTTGGGGTGAACTTCATGGTTTTGTTTTTTAAGTGTAACAACAGCTGACCTTTGCTTACCTTTTTAACATTTACCTGGAAACATTTTTATAATCAGCCACTCTTAACACTTTCAGAATTCTCTATTTCAGTCTTCTGGGGAAGAGCTCTGTCTTGATGGGGAAGAAGGGCTATTGTATGAAAAAGCCCCTCTGCTCTGGGACCAGGAGGCCGGGACCCAGGCTCCCCTCTACTAGGTGCCAGCTCACTTTATGAGCAGGTAAGTTCTTAGGAGAAAATCAATAACATCTTGTGCATTTGTCTTTTAAACTCAGTGCTATTAAGTGGCAGTCAGTACCATCAGGAACAAAAGGAGGAACAAATTAGGTAAAAGGAGAGTCAATATTGGTGCTGAGTTTTTAGAGACCTAACAGTCTTTTACTACACTGGCTCTGGGGAATTGGCTCCTGGAGCAGGCCCTTGCTAGGGCACGTAGCATTTCCAATTTGCTTTTTCAACAAGGAGCCTGGAGAAAAAAGAAAAGGTGTGGCATCGCTGTGCAGCACGGCTCCCTTTCTGCCTGACCTGCGGCTTTGTCTGCACTCCGTATTGAAAGCCTGGCCTGCAATGTTGGTGTCCAGCTGTGCCCTGTTTCCAATGTCTTGTGCCTCAGTCCCCACACTGGGGAGTTAAAGCAGACTACGAAGGTGGGAAATTTGGTTCCACCTTCTTCGTAGTTGCACCTTAGCTTTCATTACCAAGGCTTTGTGGGAAAGCACGGCTCAGGGACAATGTCCAGGGTTGGGGACCCGAATATCCATGCTGGGGTCAAGGTGAAGATTATCTTACTGGAAAAAAGCTTTGGAGAAAGTTGTACGTGCTGTGCTTCTTTGGCTAAGAACCCTGGAGATGGTGGCTCCCTCACTGGGCCTTCGTATTTTCATTTGCCTCTCCCCCTCTCCGTATTGCTGGAACCCTTGCTTTGCACACAGCTCTTTCCACCTGCTTCTTTCTAGTCCACTGTTCATCCTCTGTCCCTCTTGCCCCCTCCTTCCCATTTTCTTTCTCCCTTCCTCCCTCCTTCCCCCTATCCTTTCTCTCTTCCTGTACCCAGTCTCCCAGGTGTTGTAGTTTTGTTTCTCTGCTAAGCTGCAGACTTAGAGGAAAAAAAGAAGTCAGTGAACTTGAAGGAAGGATCTGAATTATTTTCTGTGTCCCTGAAGACTTTCCCTACTCTTTAACTTGCAGAATCAAATCATCACAGCAGGTGCAGGATGGCTCCTCAGGCCGTGGGAAGAGGGAAGTGATATGTCAGAAGGAAGTGTGGTTTGCTCTTTTCTCCACCATAGCACATGTCTACAGATCCCACTTCTGCCCCCAACTTCTGCCATTGCACTGGTGTAGGCCAAGAGAAGATGCCCACAGGACTATTTTTTTGGGGTGGTACCACAGCCCAGGGCATGCTCCAGATCTAGGGTGTCTGCTGGACCTATACAGGCAAGAGAACTGAGGTGTTATATGTGTCACTGAGTGTTCTGTGAAAAGTCTGTACAGTTTACCTCAGACTCTGGAGGAAGTGTAGATCTAAGACTTGAAATGTTTGACTCTGACCTGTAGTAAAACACATAAATGCCCTTGACATCTGACGGGGCTGCATCCCAGTAAAGCTCTGCTTAGGTGAGAACATCGTGGGTCAAACATACACTGAGTATTCCTAACCCAGTGAACTTCATAGATTGAACTAGTCTGCTTTAAATGTATTCAGAATACTTACAGTTGGAAA
This sequence comes from Thryonomys swinderianus, assembly GCA_004025085.1. Lineage (NCBI taxonomy): Eukaryota > Metazoa > Chordata > Mammalia > Rodentia > Thryonomyidae > Thryonomys > Thryonomys swinderianus. Next base: position 29,421 of record PVIC010000212.1, read on the forward strand.
ATCATCTCTCACAAATACTGTTTTATAACAAAGTATTGCCATCTGATGTAGCTTATTGACTACTGTATTGAAAATGAAAAGCAAAATGGTTTGTGGGTATGCTTTTCACACCACTAAAAAGTGAAAACAGGAGTTGAAGTATCATAATTTTGGGATTGTTTATGCTTAATTCTGTGTGTATACATGTATGTGTGTAATAGAGATAGATGGAGATAAAGATATGAAAGATTGATATTTCAGGATATCAACTTCTCTAAAACAAAATTTTTTCAAACAATATGGCTTACTCTTTGTACATGCAACTCATTGTATTTTTTTTTTTTTTGATTTTTGAGACAGAGTCTCTTGTTGTAGTTCAGGCTGGCCCTGAGCTCACTATGGTGCCCAGGCAAGCTGCCGTGAACTCAGCAATCCTCTTGTCTCTGCCTCCTGACTCATTGTATTTTTTAATTTTATTCTACTTTGATTCTGTTATAAACCATGCCATCTCACTAGAGAATACTAATTGCATACCCCCCAAATTGATTTCATGATATAGCAATGAGACATATGACTTGTTCTTTGGAAAGCACTGTTCTAAAGGAACATGTTAAGAATCACCACTGATCTGGGAATTCTCATCCTTCACTAGTGGGAGTACACATTAGCACAATTCTTAATAAGGGCTTTTTGGCAGAATCTACCAAATTCACAAAAACATATGTCCATTAACACTGATGTTCCATTTCTAGAAATCTAACGGATATCCTTACATTCATGCAAAATTATATTTAAGGCAATTCTATGCAATATTATTTATGGTAGCAAACTATTGGACACAACCCAAATGTTTATCATCATAGAACTGGTTAAATAACTAATGGGACATCTATACAGTGGAAGAATACTCTGCAGTGGATTAAAAAAAAGAAAGAAAGAAAGGAAGCTCTCAATGACCTGACTTGGAAAGATTGCCAAAATATATTAAGTCAAGCAAGTGAGATGTAAAACAGAGCATTAAAAATGTTAGTTACCATTTGGATGAAAAAGGGGCAATTGAACTGTGAATTCATATTTGGTTGTTTTAGATTCAACCATAGGAAATTGCTGTTCTTAAAGTTCAAATTGGTTGGACATTGGCAATTCCAAATGGTAATATATGCATAAAGGAATGAGAGGTTGGAAACCAAGTTATCTTGAAAAGGATGGGAAGAGACTTCTTGCTGGAATCTTTTTACAGTAAGGAATCTGAGCAAGTGGCCTGTGAGAAGGAAATGAGGTCACTCTGAGCTAAGGTAGAGCCAAGGACAATCGTAAGCATGGAAGGTGACAGAGGCTGCCTGCCCCTATCTTCGTGCCCAAGGCTGGGCAGCGTGGGCCAATAGGTGGAGTCTGCCTTAGTCTCCTTCCTTTTTCTTTACCTCTTTGTAGATGTGTGTGCTTGCTGTGCCAGAATGGTTAGAAGTTTTAACTTTTTTGGAATTGTACATTCTGAATGCATCTTGAATGTGGCAAAGAAGAAACAGTCAAGGAATGTTGATGATAGTAGGCCGCACCTTGGCAGGGGGAGGCCCTTACTTCTCAGGGATGGGTTGAAATGCCCCAGGAAAGCTGATCACAGGTAGCACCTACCTGTCTCCTGCCCAGCACCTCTTGCCTTCTGTCCCAGCCCAGTGGTCAAGCAATGTGAGATTCTTCAGGACTTAGGTCTTCTAGGACTGTATCTTGAGGGGTTGCTCATACTGGGTGGGTGATTTGGGGATACATGTGGAGCCTGGTCTGCCTGCCATCCATGCTTGCTTTTCCAGGTTTCCAGTGCCAGTGGGGTATTCAGGAGGTCCTCATAGGCAACATTTTCATGGTCCCGTCTTGGAAACTTTTTTTTCACCATCATGTAATGGCTTGACCCGTCCTTCCAGAGCAGGAACTCAAGATAGACTCAGCCTCATCCATTTCTGCCTCGGGAGCAGAACTTCCAGGGGCGGGAGGTACCCAGATCCTCTGTCCTCAGGCAGGGGCAGGACATCAGATATCTGTGTCAAGCAGCATCCAAGTTCTAGGCCAGCCTGTGGTTGTAACAGAAGCCTCAATGTGTCACTAGGTATCCAGGCTGACTTCCTGCACCAGAAAGGGGAAGAGTGTGAAGATGCATATGGATAGGTCAGCCTTGCTGGGAGGACCCCTGTCTCTTTGCCTCTGAGGAGCATCCTTGTACTGTATTCTCTAGGTGTGGGTAAGCCCCTCTGTGGGCCACAACACTCCAGCAGCTTTATATATATTTTAATTTAGTTATAATTGACTTTAGTGGATCTTAATTCTCCTTCTCCAAATACCACACATGGATATCTTTTCAAGTTATGTATTTCTTAGGCATAGGGAATCTTATTCACTCTCTGTTCTTCTGTTTTATCCAACACGCCACTGCTCAGATAATTCAAGCAGCATTTGGACCACAGTCAGTAAAGGGATTGGCAGGATCTCAGAGAGGCTCTGTGGATGAGGCTCTCCATCTGATTGGATGGAATGGAGTAGGAAATGGGATTGGATGGAATGAGTAGGAAACTGCTGCTGGAGCTCCAGGAGCAACTCCTGGGGCCTGGGTGGGAGGGAACAGTAGGTGAAGGACAGAGAGAGAGCAAAGTGCAGGTGGCCCTGGGAAGGAGGGTGCAGTTGGATCTCAGAGCTAGGAAGTGAACGAGACTCCAGCTTCACCCATGCGTTTAGAGGTAGGATGGGAGGAATCGGGAAAGACAGTTCATAACTGCACATTCATATCTGACTGTTTTGTGGGGATTGAGATTCTCTTCTCTGTCTTTTCCAGAAAGCCTCCTGTTTTCTGCCTCTGGTAGTTACACTCAAACATGAGATTGATTCAGGGTCTTGCCCTGAAAGTTACAGAAATGAATGGTGGTGATGTATTTACATGAAGAATGAACACGTGTGGGCGTGCTTGAGGGAGGATGGAGGAGGTAGGGGACAGATGGCCAGGTCTCGGGGAAACCCTCACTGGGAGGCTGCATCACTGTTTCCCTTGTCATTGGAGCTCGTTTTCCATTATTAAAAGGCTGAGGAGAGCAGGCCAGTCCCCTTGGCTGTGGAGGGAAACACTGTGGGCACTGGGTGTTGGAGCCTGCTCCTCACGGACTCTGGCTCCTACACAGTGTCTTTAATCTGTCGTGGAAATGGGGACAGAGTTGGAGGCAGCAGAGGGTGCACTCCGAGGATGGAGCAAAGATCTTATCCTGAGACCCAGGTAGAATGGAGGAGGGATGCACCGCAGCCAGGGAGGAGGACCAGGGTCAAATGAGTCACCGTAGGATGAGTTAAGGCTTAGTGAAAAGATACCAGTTCATACTTAAGTGCTTATCTTTCTTTGGCTTTTGTTCTTAAATTATGTATCAGATTTTTAAATGTGGGCATGATTAATGCTACTTAGACTCCCTGGCTTGGCTGCTTTAATAGAGTTGTATTTTAACTTAAAATGCATAACCGAAAGGAGACTCTTACCATTTTTTATCCATTAATCACTGGTGCAAGAAGCTCAGCCATGGGCAGAGGCACCGTGGCCCAGTGGGTGGTAATGTGCCCTCTTTACTGGTAGAGAAGTGCAGAGGAAGGGCACTGCCTCCTTACTGCAGCTGTACTGGGTGAGGAGAGTTTCAAGGAAGATGGAAGGGAAATGACTGAGAAAGGTGAGATGGGGCAAGGGCCTACTCTGTGTCTGTTGGGAGAGGTGCCTGCTTATGCTCCAGACACCTTGGGGAGAGTCCAGAAAGAAGCTGGTCTTTGAAGAAGGCCCCTGGAGAGCTTGAGGAGGGGAATGAATGCCGATTATGGGCCTGAGTTACTCGGTTCAGTGCAGTAGACGTTACTGAACACTTGCTATGTGTCAGGTTCTGGAGATACAGATAGTAATAAGACATTCTTGGCTTCAAACCGTTTGCTGGATAGCAAAAAATACACGAGTAAATACTTGGATGTGATATTTGGGGTTTATGCAATGGTAGATGTTTGTGCAAGTTACAGATGGGGGACACCAGGGAACCCTGTGAGGGAAGATGGTGCATCTGTGACATGGGCCTTGCTGTCTTGATGAGCCTATAGCTATCTCATGCCTCTGAACAACCACTTAGGGCATTTGGGGCTCTGGGCTTGCAATGTTTGGGCTGTTCCTACCTAAGAGATGAGAAGTTGGCTTCAAATCTCTCCTGTCCCTCTTGAAACTGGCAATGGCCTTGGGCAAGTCACTTCACATCTCTGTGTCTCAGTTTCCTTATGTTGGTTCTTGCTTCCATGTCACCAAAAGCACTGAATGTTAGAGTGTTAGCTTTGGTGGTGATGGTGTTGGTGACATACATGATGAAGAGGAGAGGCAGCGGAAGAGGGGACAAAACCATCTGGAAAGCAGAGCAAAAGGAAAATCGTGGAGAAAAAGCCAAGGAGGAGAGGGAAACCTCAGCCCAGGGGTTTGCTTACTCCCAACGCTAGAGTACTGTTGATTTCAAGAGATGTGCCATCTGGTGGGCTGTGTGCATGGAGCCATTTTATCCATCACCATTGCCTGAAACACACCCTCGCCAGTTTCCACCTCTGGCTTCTTACAGTGCAGCGAGAACTTTAAGGATGAAGCAGTTTCAGTGCAAAGTCTGCTAGGTTTTTAACGATCTTTTGTTTCTGCTCTTTTAACTTTGTCGTCACTTATCCAAATAGCAATTTTTAGCAGCTTGTGTATTTTGTCTTTGCAAAACATCCAGCTGAATTTTACAGATGCAGTGGCTCTTCCTTTTCACATTCATACTCCACTGGTTGATTAATATTTAATTAAGCATTTATAATAACAAACATGCAGTTGAAATAAGTACAAAAAGAAGAGTTGGCAACAAAAACAAGAGTTGGGGACAAATGTAGCACATTCTGGGTAAGTGTTATCCTGCAGCCACTGTAGGGCTATGGGCACCAGACAGGACTCATGCATTTTGCAGATTGCATCAAAAGAACAGGAAAAGCAGACTGAGCTTATTAGGTAAGATCAATTAAGAGAATTTCAACTGCTTGGGTTTGCTGTCAGATGGCTGGTGTAGACAAACCAGTTACAGTATATGTTGGGTGAGTGGGCTGCCCCTTTTGAGAAAGGCAAGGGAATACATGAGTTCTAGCTTTCTGAAGAGAACCACAGGTCCAGAGAGAGCCATAATAATGTTAGTCCACATTTAGATCAGATGACCAGAGCCTATGGCTCTTATCTGAGCAGGGAGGATATAGAGTAGGTTCATGGAGTCAGGATGAATATTAGGAAAACATATCCCCCCTCCCATGTGTAATCTAAGTGTTTCTAATCAGGACCTAGGCAAGAGAGGAGGGCATCATCTCCTGGTTCCAAGTGGAACACAGCGAACCAGCTCACAAATGGGGGTTCCTGCGAGGCCAACTGAGTAGCATGCAGAGGGTCCCACCCAGGAGAATGCTGACCTTTTTGCCAAGAAGTTATAAGAAATCCCAGGTCCTCCTGGACCACGGACCGAGATTAGCACCATCTAATGCTCCAGATAGTAGTAGATATCAGCTGTGATGCACTAAGACAATGGAGCCTCCCAAGACCCAAGTCACAGGCTGAGTAGGACTCCAAATGCCCAGCAATAAAATGGGCCAAAAATATCCACCAGCCATACTATTGTGAGGAGTAAATGAGATGTGAAAAGCTAAGTTCCCAGTACAGAGTCAATACTTAGCCTTAGCTTCCTGTTAACCCATGTCTTCCCACTTTCCTGCTGTGTGTGGAAACTGAGGCTCACTAGAGTTAAATAACTTCCTTGTTTATATGATACAAGAGTGCCAGAGCAGAGTCCAAAATCTTCCCCTTTTCTTCCTACTCCAGCTTGGTGCCTTACATTATGCCGGTTGCTGGTCTCTCTAATAGCTTGGGCCCCCTGGGATGGGCAGACTATGTGCCCTTCACTGTGGGTTACTGCATGGTGAGAAAGGCCTCAGTTTAATAATGTCACAGAGATTAGAAAAGCACAGGCCAGAGGGAGGCCATAGAAATACCTAGTTACTGAAACAGTATCAGATAATGACCTTTTAAACCAGCTGCAGCTAGGGGAACTTGAATGGAGCTGGGTAATGACTGCAGCTCTGGGCCTAACAAGGAGGCCATCACTTATTTATAACATTGCTGCTTTCTTTACTTTTATTGCACACATGCCCCTATGTCTAGGCAGGTGGGTACCTTTCATAATCTGAGAAATAAATGAGTCAGTTTGCTGATTCTCTAGGCTGGGGAGCAGCTGGCATGGGGGAATGAGGAGTTTGGCAAGTGTGGTTCCCAAACACTGGCACTGGAGTGAAGGCGAAAGGGTAGCAAGACCCATAGTGCCCAGAGTCCTGTGTCCAAAGTGGATCCAGTTTCCAGGGACACATCAGGCAGATGTGAGTTTACTGGTTTGCCACCTTGCCATTATACAAACATATTTAAAATTTATTATCTACCATCATTATTATGGCCTTTATTTATTGAGCTTCATCTTCTGTGGCTCTGTTGGGTGATCTCAACCAAACTTTGGGACTTTACAGATGATCTAGACACATTTATTTCCAGGCCATTCTTTCTACTCACTGAAACATATAATTCCCTCTTGTTCCTGCAGCCCTCTGCAGGGACATCTTGTCAGACATCCTCCTGAGCCCTAGGGGGTCCAACATGGAGCTGCTCCTCCCGAAGCCCTTACACCACTTGTCATGACTTGTGTCTAGATATTCCCTCAAAGCCTCATATGGTCTTAGGTGAGGTTTTTCAAAGGTGGCTGAATCTAGAGTGTGATTGATTCACGATGCAATGCCAGACCAGAGGGCACTGGGATTAAGGGAGTTAGTGCTACTTGCTCTAAGTAGGCCGACTAAGGTAAAAGGGGCAGAAAGATGCTGTTTAGTCCCCTTGTTGCTTTGCTACCTTCTGGCGCCATAAACTGTTTCTTCTCAGTGACATTACTCTGCTATGTGCCACTCTCCCTAGGAGGCAGCCAGTTATGGACTGAAACCTGTACAAACTGAGCTAAATAAACCTTCCCTCCTTTAACTTTGGGTGCCCAGCATTTTCTGTCAGCAGTGACAGAAAAGTAAACAAGGCACCACTGAAGCAGCCATTATGATCTACCAGTCAGTCCATCTCCCAAGCACAGGACATCTTTATTCCCTCCCTTCTCTTACAGCACTCATACAGTCTGCAGGCACTGTCAGCTCCAGGTATCACCTATGGCTGTCCACTTCTCTCCACATCCACCACCTGGTCCTTGCCTCTATCATCTTTTGCCAGGAAGGACAATTAACCAGCATCTCTTTTCCCAGTAGATCATTCTGACCCATGAACTCCAAGTCTAAATCAGCTCCCTCTCTGACTCATGATCTCCCAGTGTCTCCCTAGTACACTAAGAATAAAACCTCAACTTGTTCTCCACATGCTGTGACCCTTGCCCACCCGTGCACTGCATGTCCTCCTCTCTCAGTGCCCTCCAGGCTGCTCTGACTTCTCTCTGGCCTTTGGCAAGGCATGCCTCTGCCCTTTCCAAGGCCTTGGCAGTCGTTATTCTCTTCCTGGAATGGCTTCCTCCATGGAAGAAAGGGGGTGGAGACAAGTGACTCCGGCTAGCCGGCCAGCCGGGTGTCACTAACAATAGCTTCACAGAGAGACCTCCCAGCCTGGCCCTTAGGGAAGACCCCCTGCTCCATCTTGCTCTAGCACCCTGCTCTTCCCTATAGGGGACACTTGTCATTATCTGCAATTACCTTGTTTATTTGCTTAGTAATCCACAGTCTGCAGGCACTGAAGAATGGATTCTACTGGACTCAGCTCTGAACAAGGTCCAACACAATCCTGAGACTGTAAACTTCTAATAAGTATTGTGTGAACTCATGAACAAGTGTTTCTCTAATTTTAATAATACGGTAGCAGGTAAGGTTAATTTGCTCGTTTATGGGAATTTGAGGTTCAGAGATGTCAAGTATCTTGCCCCAGGTCATCTAAATGCATATGTGACATATGTGTCTCACTCTAAAATTCTCTAAAATCTTCCCTAAAACTTTCCCAAGACAAATCCATTGGATGCTGCTCCTAAAAGGTGGGGTGTTTGAATCCTTTTGGAAAGTATTCCCTGGTTGGCTTGTGGTCAGCCTTGCGAAGGAGTAACTGTGTGTGAACTTGGGTGGTCTCTGCAGCTACCATCATCATGATCATGCCAGCAGCTTTGGGTGAGAAGTGAGTATGACCTTGCATGCAGTGGTGGAGGCAAGGGAATGAATGGGGACTATCCTAAAGCTCTAGTTGTCCTCATGGGAACCAGCAGTCAGCCCACATACAGCAGGTAGCTGCACAGTTGTTATTGCAAGCAAGGGCAACATCTGGGAACAGAAAAGTCCAGAGGCACTAGAAGAGTGGCGTACAAGCAGCTGTTAGTTAGCGAGTATTGGATGCTGTGTTTCCACGTGGTGTTATAGGAGTGGCCACCTTGGCTGCTCTTGCACCCTTATTAGCTGCATCTGTTCTTGTTCTCATGGGTGAGGGAGGGGACTGTGTTGTAACCTCTGACTTTCAGGTCCTTTCCCACTTCTCTGCTTTGTCTCTGCTACATTTAGTTTGTTCTGAGCTTCACCTGATGCATGAGATTGAAGGGTGACTTCTTGCAACAAAGCGACAGAGGATGGTCAGATTTAGGGCCTCAGCTTTGCTTTTCTAGGAGAGAACTGATGTCCTCATCCATCAGTGGAGTCTGGGACATCTCACAGCAGAGGAACAACCTTGACTTGGTTAATGAAGGTGGTGTCTCACCACAGGACCACAGGAAGAGAATTCCTATTCAAGAGCCAGGCCTTTTGCTAGCAGGGTCTTAGTTCTTTTCCATTGCCTCTTCTATTCCTTAAAAATTGGATCTAGTGCAATTAATCAGAATGTAAAGGAGTCTGGGAACATTAAGCAGAATTTGTCGTTTTCATGCAAAGCTGAAAGACATGGCTATTTGACATGTGGCGATTAGACATTTTTATGGCCAACGTATCACATTATACACCACAGATCTCCAATAAATAAGGCAAAGCTAGAATGGAGGTGCCAGTTGGATGGCAGTCCAACTAACAATATCATGGACAGAACTGTGCTTTCTTGACATCTAATTTATTCAATTACTTGAATGATCATGTCACTTGCTGCTTTAGCTCCTTCAGTGTCTTTCCATAAATTATAATAAAGAGTGAATACTTTAGTATTCTTTCCCACCCCAACCCCACTGTGTGCTTTTTCACAGAGCATTCCATGTGCCTCCTGTACCAGATTAGATGTCTTATGAGACAGGGGTCTCACCCTGTTTTTCTCGGTGTCCCTTGTCTCATCTGGCATTCCAACAGAACCGGCAGACGTTTGATGAATGACTGAGTGGTCAGTATGAGATATTATGGTCTGGGGACATGTCATGAACCTAACATGGCTTATGCTTTAACCACAATCTACACAGGGACATTGCTGGATATTTGACAGATTCCTTGGAATTTTCTATCTCAGCACAATTTTCTGAGGATAATTTAGGATTTGTAATTTAGTCTGACCTCAGAACTGAATTCACCTCATGCTTTCCCCAAGTCAGAGAAGATTCTTCTGGAGTGTATTGGATGCATTTGAGCCACCTAGGTGGTCTGAAGGTTCATACTGAACTTATCTGAATTCCTAGAGTTTACAGTAGTCATTGCCTTTCTATCTAGTCTGCACCTCAGCATCCACAATGTATATATTTCTTGAAGAATATGGGTGTTGGGACTTCGTGCATGACATGGTCCATTCATCAGGTTCCGGTCTAAGTTGCCTGTCATGCATGAGGAAGATGATCCTCCCCTTAGTGATTAGCCCCAAGCCCCACTTGCTGCCCTTCTGGAAAGACTGCTGATCGGACAGGTGGACATGTGTACTGGGAGGGTAGTTTGTGTCGTGTAACTGCTCCGAGGAGAGCAGTTTGAGTGGGCCTAAGGACGGTGGAGTGGCCTCAGGAAACATGAACGAGAATGTGGTATCCACTCTGGGCCGAGCAATTCCTGTGAGAAGGCTGGGGGGAGTAGTGTGCCAGTCAGGTTAGTGAGGAGAGACTGAGTGAGGAGAGTGGAGAAACATCTTCACACCAGAACTTTGACAAGAGCAGAAATCAAGCTGCATCCCTGGATTGCACCTGTGGTAGAAACTGGAACCTCAGCAAAGCTGTGAAAGCCGTGCTTCAGGATAATGTAGCAGCAGCACAGCTACATCTCTGGGTATTCTTTAATGTAATGTGGAAGTTTTTGTTTATGCAAGTCTTCACTTTTTAATGCTAGAAACAGGTTTTAAAGCATCATAAATTCTCTATATGTGAGACTGGGTGGCTTTGGGGTTGTGGTCACTTGGTTCCAGGGAGCAGCGGGCTGACCCGGCTCACCTAACAAGAGTCCTGTGCGGACTGCCTTGTGGGTGTCTACTCCTCCTCATGGCTTCTCTACTCTTCAGTGGAAGGAAGAAGGCATGGAATCCACTCTGCGTTCCACTTTCTTCTTACCTGAGATTTTTTCAGAAGGGGCAATCCTAACACATGGGCTGTGTTCATGATGGTGACCCGTGATGGTCTCACTGCAGATGATGGGGCTCCCGCTCTGCTGTCATTACTGAGTGCCTCTCCTTGCTTGTCTTTGTAGCAGACTGAGCTTGGATTGGTGCGTCTCCCTTCCTTATGCCAGTAGGCAAAGCAAAGCTTGCACCACTTCGAGTTGTTGCCCAGAGCAGGGCTCCTGGCATCCTGAGAAACTGATCTCCTGAGGTGTTGGCCTCTCATGGTGCTTGCCTGCAGCCAGACAGAACTGGGGGTGGAGTACCCTGCTTGGTCTTGCAAGACAAGAGAGTGAGCAATTCAGACTCTGGGGTATGTGGCTCTGCAGGCTCCTGGGAAGAACTAGAGTGTTCCTGATCTTTTTCCATTTGTCTCAGCCAGGAACAGCTGACCTGCCTGCCTGGTGTCTCACCAGGCTTTGTGCTGGCGGGCAGAGGGAAGCAGAAGGCTGGCAGGAGGGAGAGCTTGGGCAGATGGAGGCACTGTTGGTGATAGAGACAGGCGCTGGTGGACAGTATGATTCTTCCAGGGTCCGGTACAGAAAGCAGAAGCACTTCATGGAGGGAGGAGGAGTTGATGGGCTTTGGAGGCTCCCAGGGAGACACGGGCAGTAGGGCACTACAACCCTGTTCTGTCCTGTGCTGCTGTGTTATGGTGCCAACCTCACGGGCAAGTTACTCGGTCTTGCGGAGCTGTAACTTCCACACCTATGAAATGTGGATAATAACTACCTCTCAGGGTAGTGATGAGCTACCATTGACAAGTGGCCTCGAAACACCGTAGATCATGTACCTAAGTGATGTGATTATTATGTTTACCTGTTTGTATTCCACTTCTCAAGCACTTATTTTTCTTCCAGGTCTTCAAACTAAAATTTTTAAAGATAGACCAAATGGAACAGGTCAGAAAAGTGGTCACAGGGCCTCTTTTGAGCCCTTGCTATCTCTTGCTGGGTAGCAGACTGTTCCTCTGCCCTCTCAGGTGTCTCCCGGTGCCTGAGCTCACACCTTTGACTCCCCATTCTCCACACAGCTTCCAGAGGGGTGCTCCCAAGTGCACACCTTTGCACTGTCTGGACTCCTAATTTAGCTTTCTTGTAAGAAGTGTATGCTAATGCCTGGGCTGAATAGGCAGCTGAGAAGATGGTGGTGTGCACTGCAGTGTTTGGGGGTGTGGTCAGGGTTCCCAGGTCTCCTGGACTGTGCTGTGCCCGGTCAGCTTCTGCCTCTTCCTCACACACATTCAACACTGACTGGCTAGTGCTGTGCTCAGGCCTCGCCTCTCTTAACCAGCACAGCCTCAAGACGGTTCCATTTGTGCTTCTGGCCCAGCCTTTATGACTCAGGCTTTGTAGGGCTGCAGGTGATGGAGCACCAAGTCAAAGGAGGGTGAGTGAAAGGGGAATTTATGAATGCATAAAGCTGAACAGTGACTACTTTGGTTAAAGTAAATTTTATTTTATTTTATTCCACTCCTCCCTCAAGCCCTCTCCCCTTCCAATGATTTCATTTTTTTTTTTTTTTTTTTTTGGCACTGCTAGACCCAGGTGCTCAGGCCACACTGGGACCTGGTCTCTTTCTTCTCTTGGCTCTGCTGTCTTCTCGGTAAGCTTCGTTCTTAGGCAGGCTCCAAAGGTGGCAGCAGAGATGGCTACACAGATGTTCAGCTTAAAATGCAGATAACACATAGCAGGACATAACTGAGAGGCTCAGGGTGATGCAGGCAGCGGTTGTGGCTGGAGGTTGTACGGTAGTATGGGAGCAAGTGTTTGGAGCCCGTTCAAGAGGATATGAGCCTGAGTGAGTCATATAAACTGAAAGTTGGGGGAGAATTTTGCCAGAGCAGAACCGTAAGTGCTGGGCTGGCAAGCACCACAGGGTCCAGTGCACCCTCCTGCTTGTTCCCACCACTGCGGGATGGTGTGCTTTTCACGGGCCTTGTTTCCTTAGCACAGTGCATAGCTGGGGGCTGTGTGTCACCTGTGATCTCTCATCTCCTGTGCAGTCCCCTTGCCTAGGGATGCTGGGGCCTCTGCAGGGCCTGTCAGTGTCACCCCTGAGGCGGAGTCAGGCAAGTCCCACTGCCCTAGATCTGCGACATGACAACAGCAGTCTTGCCCCACTGAGCCTCAGTGCCCAGCTCTGCCTGGCTGGCTTCCAGGTGACCTTGGGTGAATCCCACATAGTTCCGGAGAGGGGCCGAGGGAGGGTGGCTGCTCCTACTCCAGCTGCGAGCCCAGACTCCCTCCCTGTGGAGATGGCTTTCTGTCAGCCCCAGCAGTGGCAGGTGTGCCTGTTTGTTTCTCCCATTCAAGCTGGGAACAGATTTGAGTACAGAAGAACCTTCTGGACTCTGCCTCCATTGAGCTTTCCAAGGGGTATTTATATATCATGAATGAAGAGCAGGTTTCACACTGTTCTTCAAGCAATATCTTAAGAAAATGGCTCAAGTGAAAACTATTTTGCATAGTTCATTTTCCTTCTTCTGAACTTCAACTGGCTCTACCTTTCATGGAGGATTAGCAGATGTGGGGCAGCGGCAGGTGCAATTCGTGTTAGTTACTGAGGAACACATAGAGGCGGGATGGAAAACTGTTGTCTGCCAGCTGTGCCAGAGAGAACTGGCCAGAGAGGTTGACACCATTGTCCCCTGGAAAGGGGTCCATGCTGGAGGTCAAGACAGTTCTCTAAGGCCTGAGGCCAGCTCCTGGGGAGGACACATCTCCTCTGTGACTCTCTCTCACTTCCAGGTAACTGGTGGGCTGGGAAGACTCTTCATGACAAGTGTGATTTCAGGATTGAGCAGTTTTCTTAGAAATCCAGGAATGCAGATGCTTAGAACTGAAGGGATCTGCATTTCAATATAGCCCCCTCTTTTCTGAACTTCTGGGGTTCAGATACCACCGGGAATGACTTTTTGTTATATGTGTTTACTCTTGGACCATATTAGTTCACTTTCAAAACTTTAAGAATGTGAAATTTTTAAGTCATAGTGTGTATATGGAAAAGTGGAGATGTAGTAGAGGGAAACTGTCAGATCAGTGGAAGAGTACTGTTGCCAGTCAGCTGAAGTTCTTTTGCTTGATTCAGATAGAAGGTGAGACTCAGTGAAGGGCAGCTCTGCTAGCAGCTCCAGGCTTGGGTGTTGGTGGGTCTCGAGCCCTGGGTGTTACAGCTCTGGGGCTCTGGGCACCTGGAGTTCTCAGTCCTTAGTGTTGCAGCTCTAGGACCTCAACCAACCCTATAAGCTTGTCAGAAGTCAAGCCTAATCCTACAGCCCTTCTTAGCAGTGTTGATGATGGCTGGCAGCTGTTGCTAGATGCCTCCTGACCATAGTGTTGGTCTCTCTTGGTCTGTGCCACTGCCTGGCACTGTTACCAGTTGACACAGGTCCCTGCCTTACCCTCTGCCTGAGACAGGTTCTCACTACATAAGTCAGGATGGCCTTTAACTCACTATATAGCCCATGCTGGCTTCAGGCTTCCAGAAATCCTCCTGTTTCAGCTTTTCAAGTGCTGAGATTACAGGTATGCACCACCACACCCAGCCACAGACCTCTGCCCTTTGATTTTTGCTGGTTATTGTTACTGTCAGATGTTGTTGGTTGCCACCAGTCACCCCTGGTTGACCTCACCTGTTACTGTTGCTTTGAGACTCTCTTAGCCTCTGCTGTTGATCTTCCATTTCTGCTACCACTAGTCTCTAGAGCTCTTTGAGACTATTAGCATCTAGTGTTTATAGCTCTTTTCAAAAGTATTTTTAAAAATATGGTCACATCACCCAAGATAAGAATTCTGAGTAGACTTATAGGACCTTTTGGACCCACACTAAAAAATAAACCAGGAGCAGTTTACAAGAACACCAGAAACAAGACTTTATTTAGACAGGGCCAGTGCTGCAGCATAGTGGGGTAAGCATCTAGGAGGGAGGCCTCTGAAAGCACCTGAGAAACTAAAAGAAGTTCTGTTTATGTATCAGCAGCAGGCCTGTGATTGGTCCAAGTTCTATGTGCTTCTTGATTCCATACTGGATCTCTGGATTAGTTATAATTCAAACCTGCTGATTTTGGTCCAAAGGAAAAGAATTGAGGGAGAGGGATTATGACGATACTAAGTTGAACCATGATCCCTTCCAATGATGTTAAGAAAAGGGAAGAGACAGGCCATTTCTCATCAATGTTAAACTTGAAATTTGAAGTCTGATTTTTAGTACCATGTGTTTGGGAGGTTTTAGGGGAACTCCATAGCCAAAACAGGGCTTTATTCACTACAGTGTTCATTACGATTGAAAGGGAGTTGGAAGGAGCATGTGTTTCTTCCTTGTCATGCCGTCCAGCCTGACCAACGGTGCCTGGCTTTGATCCCTGTGCTCAGGAAATCCTATACAAACTGACCCTCCACAGCCATTTCACAGAAGAAGTGACTAAGTAAGGCTTATACATAATCATATATATGCAAAATGCTCAGTGCTGGCCTGAGGCAGCATGGTGCAGAGCTCAGACCTACTCTTTAGCCTGGAAAACCAACCCTTAATTCAAAAACCAAGTCAAAAGCACAGACCAAGCAAAGGGTCCATCAGGGAAATGAGAAGGACAAAAATTCAGCGGGGAAAATTGTTACCATTTCCTAAGCTTTACAAGGGAAATTGGTTCTGGCAAAGTTTTAGTAGAGGTTAGATAAGTCTGCATAGTAGGCACAGAATTATGTATATCAAGTGTTAACATAATGTCATCGAAATAAGTAAACTCAAAAGGCACTGACTGGATTTAGTCTTCAAGAAATTTTTAGGAAGTAAAGGTCCGAGAAGTGATATTTATGAGGCCACCAAAAGATGTCAGCATACTTCAGAGGATGTCTCAGAATTGAGCAAATAACAAAGGGCTTCTCCAAGGGTTCTAGAGTCTTATTCCTTTATCCTTGTGCTGAATTCTGGACTTTGATGAGTCTGTTGTACTACCCTTCCTTTCTCTAATTCCGAAACTGCCTTTTGTGTAAAGGCCAAAAAAGCCCTTGTGGAGGAGAAACACCATACCAGTTGAGCTCAGAGGTAAGCACAGAATTGAAGAGGTGGTGAAAAAGTTGCTGTTTTCTAGCTGTCTAGGAGCCTACTGGGAAATACGAGGGTGCGGTGCTGAGAGGCACAGGCTGCACTGCTCCAGGGCTTCTCTGCCAGGGTATGCTTTCAAGACACCTTGGGACAGTTAGGAGCCTGAGAGCTTTGAGAGGATGTCATCAGAGCCTGCACGGCCAATCTGCAGAAGGCATCTGCTGCTACACACCTATGGTGGGAGGAGAGGCTTGTTCAGCTCCTGACAGAGCGACGATAATTGGCTCATGTCCTTCAGGAAACCTCCCCAGTTCTGCTTCAACAAATGTCCTTGCCAAAGTCCTAAATAAATGAATAATGAAAAGAAAGGATGAATCTCTTAGATAAGCCAGTGCCTTAACACAGGCATGGATCTTATTTTAATCCCTGGAATTATGATTTTTTTTGAAAAGTACTTGACTTGGCAAGCCGTAGAGGGAAATGTGAGAGTGATGGCTGTAACAACTGACTGTGCTTTGGCAGTTTCCAACTAGAGACTTCTGAGCAGATGAAAATAAGGGTTCGTAGTGGGTGAATAAAGCTTTATTGCAAAAACCAAACAAAGAATTCATGGAATGAAATGATAATGGGGAGCTGTCCAACAATATTCTTTGGGATGCATCCAAGACTGTAATCAGAGGCAAGCTAATTCAGTACTAATTTCAGGAAAAAAGATGGGAAAAAATGGATAATTAGGAAAGAAAATGGAAACACTAGAGGAATAATATAAACATAAATTAAGTCCCAAAATACTGATATAATTAATCACAGCCAGGGGTGAATCAAATCTCATTCCACTAGTAAAGATTGAATATTTCATGAAGTCTGCAAAAGAGAGATGGGCTGAGAAGCATAGAACCAGACATAACTAAACAACAACAACAACAAAATCACTTGACAGAAATTAACAACTGAAATTCAGGAGAGAGAAATAACATCTTCATTAACCAGTAGGGGTGAAAATAGGTCCAGAAAATACAATAGAGTCTTATATTCTTCAAAGCTCAATCCTCTTCTATTGAAATTGTAGCTCTAATTTTTTTTGAGACAGGGTCTCGCTTTGTAGTTCAGGCTGGCCCTGAGCTCACTATGTAGCCCAGGCAAGCCTCAAACTCAGCAATCCTCCTGTCTCTGCCTCCTGAGTGCTGGGATTACAGGTGTGAGCCACCATGCCCAGCTGTAGCCCTAATTTAAAAAATTCTTTATATTTTTCATCTCTCAGGAGCAGAATGATTCACTGTATGCAGACAGAAACAGAGAGTGAGAGAGACAGACACAGACAGACTGACAGAGGAAATAATTAAAGTATAAAAAAGTCCCAATTACAAAGCATCAGAGTCCAGATGGCTACAACACATATTCATCATGAAAAATCAGTTTAGGAGGGAGATGTCTACTCTGAAATGATGGAGATGAGAGGCCTGGGTAAAGATGTGATATAAGGCTATTTCCTTCCCAGTGCAGTTGGGGATACTAGAAGGGAATATTTGAAGTTCCTGCTTTGTTCATCCAGCATGTTGGCAGTCTGCTTTTTCAGAGGAGCAGAAACTAGAGTTATATCTGAAGAAGAAGAGTGGAAGAAAGAGATCAAGTTCTCAGTGGTGGAGATGGAGGCTCCTTACTGCAGTTTATCCTGAGTCCAAGTCAGACTTCCTTTTCCCAAAAGGAAATGTCCTGCCACGAAGGACTGGGGGATAGTGAGCTCTTTGTCCCAGATGGAGGCCACATGATCTCCTGGCAGAAATGCGAGGAGGATCCAGGTACTAGATTTGAATGGTCATGTTGAATATTTTTGTTTTATAATTTGAAGTTGACCAAATTAAAACCTCAGGAAAATTAAGCAGTGTTTTAAAGATTTCCTGGAGGAGGTGGTTCCAGGCCAGCTTTTAACAACTGGCCTTCATGGTTTGAACTCTGAAAATGAAATATGCTGTCTCACACAGAAAGAGGAATTTGGGCGGGGGCTGGAGAAGATCATTTCCAGTTCAGAGATTACACCTTTCTGAACAGTGAGTGGTTTGTGGGGTCTCTGGGGCATCTCCCTACCAAGCTGAGAGACTCGGAGAGGAGTCACCCTGCCTTGGAGGCAAGAGGTGGAGGGCTGGGCACAAGGATATTTAGATATTTAGATACTTCCCAAGTGCTGGACACTGTACTAGTTGCTTCTCCTCTTGTGGGAGATCTGTGAATCACAAACCCTTTTCTTTCAGTGTAAGATATGCAAGATGTAGTCACCTTAAATTCAAATGCCTTGGGTCTGGCTACGTTTGATGGGCGGCAGGGTCATTGGATTTAGATTTAGGTCCACCCATTCTGGAGATGGCATGTACCCTGCATGCACTCCCATTTCAGTCTCTATCCTGCAGGCTCTTTGAAGGGTGGAGGTCTCAAAATGTTGGAGCAGTGTTCCAGTCTGAATGGCCATTGGCTGTGACCCATGTGTTAGTTCTTGAAGAAGCTATGATGCTGCCTTGCAGAGAGCAGTGATAGTGTAGAGAGGCAGTGGTTTTGCATGATTCTCATTGGGCAGTGAACAGCTTGAACAATTCTGAGCCCGTGAAGGCTCACAATTCCATTACTTCATTAGGCTCCAGAGAAGCCTTTTTGTGTGCATATGGTTATTATAGATAAAGGAATACAAGCTTTCTTTTAACTCTTTGAAAATATCTGCTTGAAACTAAAACAGCTCCAGTGCCAAGTCGGGTGATTGAGAAGTTCATTTGATCAGAAGGTGGTCTGTTCTTGCTGCAGAGTTTGGTAGTTTCTAATTAGTTGGTGTTCAAAGACTGAGCAAGCATCAGATGGAGTTCTATTAGTTAAGCAAAATAACAAGTCTCAGCATAAACAAGCAATAGGGTACAATTTAATGACACTGTTTCCTTTTCGAAAGACCTTAGTGACCCTGGTCATATTCCTTTTGGCTAATCTAAATTCTTGCATTTTAAGAGACCAAGGTATAGGGTAAAGAAGCTTCTAAGTTTACTCCACCATGAGGACTGAGCTGTACTGTACTAATTCCTGACACATATAGGTGCATGGGAGGCACCCTACCCAGCAACCAAATTTGAGTATGTTATCTGCATAGATGTGGTCTTAGCTTCTACAGTCAGTTAACCAGCAAACATTTGTGAAACCAGTATGTATGAAATCATATGAGCATGCTGGAATTGACATCATCCTTGGAGAGGAAACAGGGAGCAGATGCCATGATGCCCATACTGTAAGTCATAAAGGGTGGAATTCCCAGGCAGTTGGAGAACAAAGTTTCAGATTCTGGTGGTGTAGGGAGTTACCTCTGTTTTCTAGAAGTTAAAGGAAAGCATGAGAATGCTGAGGAGTGATATAGCAAATACATAAAACGACATAAGTAGAACACCTAGAGATGGACATCTGCAATGAGAGCTATACAGGTTGAGATCTGTAGAGAATGAGGCATTACAGAGGAAAAGATGAGTGAGCTGGAAGACATACAAAAGAACCAATCTGGAATGTAACAGAAAGCAAAATCATGGCAGAACAGCAGAGCGAGCACCAGGGAGCTGTAGACATTTTAAAAACCAAACAAAACAGTGTAAGTATAGTTTTAGGACATTCAACATACAAATAATGGAATGAAATGCAAAGTGATGGTCTCTGTCCCCAGGCTGTGTCCATGTTTCTTTCCCCAGTGATTGCTGCCTGTAGTAGGCTCTTGCAGTTCCTTTTGGGAAACTGAATACACTCATATTCACCTTTTTGAAAAGCAATCCTAGCTTGACAACAGTCACGTAGCACACAGCACGCAGCACACAGCATACAGATCGTTACTAGTTTTGTGATTTCAAGATTCTTTAGTAAAGGTTCCTTATGTGGCCTCCAAGAGACTTTGTTGACCTTATTTATATTGTAAAAATATAAGGTTCTAAGGCTCAGAAAGTTTAGGAAATGCTGGCAGTAGCAAAGCTAAGCAGTCTTTCTTTTGGCTGCCACAGAGCTTTGGACTCTGGGGAAGGAGAGAGTGGGCGGTATTTCCTCCTCTTCTGTGACTTGGGTGCATCTCTGAAGGAAGGGTATGACCTGTCACTATTGCAACAAGTGGCCTTTGGGAGATGTCAGAGGTGGTAGCATGGTTAGAAACTTATCCACATCCCCGGTGGTAGTGTGTAAGCTGAAGATGGTCAGTGTGGAGAGAGGATGAGGCCAGGACACCTGAGCAGGTGCTAAGCCAGGGAGGCTCCAATGGCCAAGCTAAGTCTACTGGAAATAGTTCCCTGGGAGAAGGTGCTAACTTAGCTCAGGTGCTGTAGCTAAAGAATACATGACGTGGGAAAGGGGCAGGCTCTGTATTGGGCTCTGGGGGCTCATGTTCACAGTCTAGAGAGGAAGGCTCAGAGTCAGATGCCCCTCTGCTTATTACCTGCATCATTCTGCTCACACCCTCCAGGTTTTGGAGTCCAGCACCTTCATCTGACTCAGGGAAATCACAAAGTGGAGCTATTGTTTATCAAATACTTTGTATAGTCCTACATGCTTGACAGGAATTAATCAATCTGCTTCCCAAAACACCATCAGAACTTAAAGTACACATTTTGTTCTAGACTTTACACTTAAGAAAACTGAGATACAGAGAGGTTATCATTTACTCAAAGTCACACAGCTTCTAAGGGGAAAGATGAGATTCCAACTCAGGCACTATTTTCTACCATTCCTCTGTGGGATGTTGTAAAGATTTTTTAAAAAAGGAGGAACCATGGTAGTGGTTCATCGATATTAGAGCCTCTCTTCTTTTTTATGGAGCACTCAATAAAGGTATTTCTTGAATAAATTTTTTATAGTTATCATAGAAACTAATACTTCCTGAGTATTTAATATGTACAAGGAAGTGTGCAAATCTTTTTCTGGTTTCATCTTGAAGTCATCACAACCTTAAAGGGTTGACATTCAAATTGTCTCTTGTACAGGCGAGGAGATTCAGGAAGAGAGTTCAAACATTGCACAGGAAGTCACACAGTGAGTTGTGGAATTAAGAGAAGGCATGTGACTTCTGGGAAAGAGCAGAGAGTATTACAGACTGATGAGGCATCAGAAAGGTTCCCCTTTTTAAACAGTGAGTTCACCTTGGAGGGAATTTGGAATTAGTAAATAAAAAACTGAAGACACAGATTTGCAAGACAACAGACACAGAATGACAGTTATGTTACTGCACAGCAAATCATCCCAGAAGGTAATGCCTTAACACAACAGCAGAGTTTACTGGTTTTCACAATTCTGCAGATTGGCTGGATCATTCTTCTTCTGGTTCCACCTGGCCACTCACAGGACTGCATTTGGCTAGAAGATTGGAGGCTGTGATGTGGCCTCATTCCTATCTGGCAGTTGGTGATAGCTTTTTGCTTAGGACTGGGGTCCTCCTTCGTGGGGCCCTTCATCTTCCAGTACACTTGACTAAGCTTCTTCCTGGGATGGTGGACTCAGCGTATGAGAGGACAAGAGGAAGCTATCAGTCTTCTTTAGCTCCCAAATATACATGTCACTGTCATTCATGTAAATTGGGTCACAAGGACAGCCTAGCTTCAAGAAGGTGGATAAATAAACACTATCTATTGAAGCAAGAAGCAGCACAGTCACATTAATACTAAGATGTGTAGACACAGAGACAAGGTGCACAAGGGGCCATTATTGTAGCTACCCACCACACTGGGTTTGGGATGAAGGACAACCGGAAAGCATGACATTTGCATGCGAGAGAACAGAAAGTATTATGTTTCATTTATATCTTTTGATGTTAGCTCAAAGGCTACCAAAACAACTCATTATAATTCTGAATAATGAAAAGGAGTTGTTTGGGAGTGATGTTAGAGGAAACTCAAACTTTTGTTGTTTTAACTCTGCAGGGTGATCCATTTTGTAAGTTAATAAAAAGTTGAAGATTAATGAGACCATATCCATGAAGTATTTAGAGCTTCTTGTAAGGAAAGAACTATATCAATATTACAGTAATCATCAAACAGCCATCCAAATGCCATTTAAGGGAAGACAGGTAATATTTTCCACCTAGAAGATTTATCTTCTGATTTTCAGGGAACTCCCAGCATGAATTTATGTTGATTGATTTCACCCACTCCTTAGGCAAACAGGAGAGTGAGAACCTCTGTACAAGGGAAGGATGTATCTTCTTTTCCCAGGGAGCTCAGGATCTGGGTGTGTGTGGCAGGCTCTGCAGTGGCATGGCCTCTTCCTGCCATAGAGGACCGTCACCAATGGCAGTGTGGCAGGCTCAGCAGGGGCATCCTTTCTGGGTGGAAAGACCTGTCACCCTGACAGGCAGCACCTGCTGTCTTACCGCACAGTCGGTTAGTCAGAGCCCAGTGACGTCCTTGACTGGGCCAGACTTGGCCTAATGCACAGTTGAAGCTACTGCAGTGAGGATGGGCTGCAGTTTGACAGCTCACCCAGCATGGCTCCTCAGTGGGCCCCACGCCAGTTGACGTCCAGGCATCTAAGAACCTGACTGCTGCAAGAACTGCTCTAGGGTGTGAGATGACCTATAACCTTGGTGCTTTCTGGTGAAAGATACCACTTTTGTTCTGGAAATAAAGCACATCTCTCTGGGATGTCAGTCTAACACATTATTTGCTTAGCCATTGAATATCTGGGTGACACCATGTATCAGGGGCCGTGCTCGGAATGGAGTCATAACAGGGAACAAGGTAGATAAAACTGCACTCCTGGAGCTTTAGTTAGTGTTCCAGAAAGTTAGGGAACTGTGTGAGGGTTCTGCAGGAAGAGGAGTTCGGCTGATTCTAGTAGCAGCCCAACGGTCAGCTGGCAGGAACAGACCTGTTCATAGGCCCTAAGGTACAGATTTTCCACTGAGAATGATGGGTCACTGCTGAAGTGTTGTAAGCAGGAGGGGTAGCCGATGCGGTGTACATGTTAAGGTGTCTCTTCTGCTGTTCACTGGGGAAGCGAGAAGGGAAACAGGATGGAAGAGCATTAGGGAAAGCCAGGTGCAGAGGTGGGCCTTGTGAAACAATACCCGGGCTGGATGATAATAACAAGAACACATTTTAAAATAGACTGTAAATTGTGCATTCATCTAAACAGCAAGACTGGAGTCTTTAAAGAAGTTTTATCCCCTTTATCCATCTCTGAGTGGTGGACCCGGATCTTGAGGCCTGTGGGTCACCCACCACTTTATCATGAGGATCAAGGGTAAAACCTCTGTGAGGCCCAACCATATGGAAACCATTGTGTTGAACAAGCAGCTTTCTTATAGAAAAAGAAATAATAGGGCTGTTTCTCAACTTTGTATTTAATTCCATTAGCCAGTGTCTTTTTGTGCCAGTACCAGTGTTTACTGGCTATCACATGATAATGTTTTAATGTTTAATGTTTAGTAGGACTAGATGTCTCTCATTTTTCTTTTTTGAAAGTTTTTTTTTTCTAGTTATACTCGCTTATTTAATTTTTTTTTTTTTTTTTTTTTTGCTTTTTGGAGACAGGGTCTTGCTTTGTAGTTCAGGCTGGCCCTGAGCTCACTATGGTGCCCAAGCAAGCTGCCGCGAACTCAGCAATCCTCCTGTCTCTGCCTCTCGAGTGCTGGGATTACAGGCGTGAGCCACCACGCCCAGCATTATATGTGGTAACCGGGGATTGAACTCAGGTCCCTACGCTTGCGAGGCAGGCGCCGGGACCACTGAGCTAACCCTCCGGCCCTCGCTTATTTAATTTTACACTAAAATGATGTAAGGCCCATGTTTCAGGCTTAAAACAACATAAATTATGCAACACTGAAAAAATTAGATATGTGATATCTAATTTATAGATTGCCCAGCTGCTGAAATATTGTCTACAAATGCAGGAGAGGTTCCCATCCTCTGTCCTCACTGCTGCCCATTCTCCTACCTGGGTACCTCTGAATTTGGTGTCCAAATTTCCATGCAGTTATTCAGACTGAATGTTGTGTATGTGGACCTAAACATGACAGTAATCTAGATGTTTCTAAATTTTATATCAATAGTAACATGTTTCATGTGCTCTGATCCTACTATTTCATACTGTTTGAGAGATTCATCTAGGTCAAAGTATGTTACTCTAGTCCATTACTGCCACAGTGGTGTGGTATTTTACTGTACAAAAATGTACAATTCATTAACTTTCCTGTTGTTCAGAATTTACCTTCTATAATAAAGTTTCCAATGTAATAAAGAGTACTTCCTCATAGAGGCGCACACTTGTCACGTCAGCACTCCAGGAGACTGAGGCAGGAGAATTTAAAATTTGAGTCTACCCTGGGCAATTTAATGATTTAGTGAGATCCTGCCTCAAAATAAAAAGGAGATGGAAAGAATAGTCAGTGCAAAATTCCTGGGTTTAATCCTCGGTATTGAAAAAAGAGAAGTACTTCCAGTAACATTCCCTCAGTGTTCCCTTTGTACATCCCTAAGAATTTTTCATGGCTCAAGTACAGGAACAACTTTGGGCACATTCACCCAGCTGATAGTGTTTTTAACAAATGATGCTGGGAAAGCTGGTTATTCATGTGCAGAAAAATGAGTCTAGACACATACTTATCACCTTGTACTAAAATCAAATAAAAATGGATCAAAGACCTAGATATTGAAACAGAAATGCTTAATCTACTGAATGATAAAATAGACGAAATTCCTGAAGACATAAGCATAGGCAAGGACTTTCTGAACAGAACCCCAATTGCATATGAAATAACAAGAATCAGCAAATAAGATTATACTAAATTAAAAAGTTTCTACATAGTCAAAGAAACAATAGAATGAAGAGTCAATCTACAGAAGGAGCAAATAATTGCCAACTACTCTTCATAGGACTAGTACCTGGAATTTATAAAGAACCTAAAAAATTAGATCCCTAAAATGAAAGACCCAATCAAAAATGGGCAGTGAGCTGGGCATGGTGGTTCACCCCTGTAATCCCAGCACTCAGGAGGCAGAGGCAGGAGGACTGCTGTGTTCAAGGCTTGCTCAGGTTACACAGTGAGCTCAGGGACAGCTTGAACTATAAAGCAAGACCCTGTCTCAAAAAAAATAAGGCTGTGAAATGAATAGACACTTCTTAGAAGTACAAATGATCAATAAATACATAAAAAGCCCAACTTCATTGGCCGTGAAAGAATTATAAATTAAAACAATGCAAAGATTCTATCTTGCTTCTGAAGGAACAACTATGGTCACATAAATAATAACAAACACTGGCAAGGTTGTGGGGGAAAATGATCCCTTCTTCACTGTTGGTAGGAATGTACAACCATTATGGAAATCAGTATGGAGATTCCTCAAAAAACCTAAATTTAGAAATTCTATTCCACTTAGCTATTTCCTTCTTGGTATCTTCCCAAAAGTTAACAACATCATATTAAGTGATATAAGCATTCTTGTGTTTACAGTGCACGACTCATAATAAGCAGGTTTGGAAGTGGCCTATATATCATTCAGCAGCAAATGAATGGCTAAAGAAAATGTTGTATTTATGTGCAATAGAGTACTGTTCCATCATAAAGGAGGATAAACTTAAGTCATTTGTATAAAAATCGATGAATCTCAAGATTACAGTATTAAGGGCCGGAGGGTTAGCTCAGTGGC
>PVIC010000212.1:54789-147043 GCA_004025085.1 Thryonomys swinderianus
GGCGTGGAGACACGCCCACCAACAATCAACACCGCATACCACAATGCCGGACGTGGTGGCTCACGCCTGTAATCCCAGCACTCGGGAGGCAGAGACAGGAGGATTGCTGAGTTCGCGGCGGCTTGCCTGGGCACCATAGTGAGCTCAGGGCCAGCCTGAACTACAAAGCGAGACCCTGTCTCAAAAAAAAAAAAAAGATTACAGTATTAAGTGAAATAAGTCAGGCACATAGAGTTTCTCTTGTATGAGAAATCCAAAGTACAAATAATTTAAAGAGGAAGGTAAAAAAAATGGATGATAAGAAATCAGGGAAGTAGACATTTTAGAGATGAGAAAGGCATTTAAAGATGCAGAGAAAAGGGAGCTGAGGAAAGGAAGTGAAAAGAATTAAAGGCTGGTACGCATATATACCACCTCTCCATAGTGTATGCATTCAATGTGTATTATATATGTGTAGCAGTAAAAAATTATTAAAAAACTAAAAAGTGCCGGGCGTGGTGGCTCACGCCTATAATCCCAGAACTTGGGAGGCAGAGACAGGAGGATTGCTGAGTTCGAGGCTTGCCTGGGCTACATAGTGAGCTCAGGGCCAGCCTGAACTACAAAGCGAGATCCTGTCTCAAAAAAACAAACAAACAGAAAAACTAAAAAGTTTTTCTTGGCTTCCTTGAATCTATTCCTAAGAATGGACTTTTCTTTCTCTCTTTGGACACCTGCTGTATAGCCCTTGTAGCTAGAACAAACTATTCTTCAAAGTAGGTTTATCTGTTTTATTGTTTGGACATTAAAATTATTTTGTTTCCTAAATAATATATAGCATATTTATTGGATTTATAGATGAACTTAGGGAGAGGTACCATCTTTGTGATACTCCAAGTTCTTAACCAAGAATATGATCTTTCTATTACTAAGCATGTATCCGAGTATTTTGTCTTTCTGTTGTTACTAAAAATGGGATCTTCTGCTTCCATTTTACTTTCCAGCTGGTTATTTTAGTAATTATAAAACCACCGCTTTCTATATATTACTTTAATAAACTGCCCTTTTACTGTTTAGAGCAGATTGTCAGTTGATTGTCTTGGGTGTGCCAGGTGCATGATTATATTATTTGCTAATGTTGACCATGTTTGCTTCCTCATTTCCAGTTTATACATCTAATTTCCTAGGCTAATTGCTTTGCCTGCTGCCCCACAACAATACTAAGTAAAAGTAGTGAATATGAGATTTTTATTTTGTTCATTATTTTTTATAGGATAAATTCTGGAGGTTTTCCATTAAACATTTTGGATCAAGAGAGATATTTTATGAATGTAGAATATACCCATCAATTCTTATTTTGACTTTCCTTTTAAAAACTTAGAGTATGTACAATATTATTCATTATCTTTTCAAGGTCCATTAGATGCTTAACTAATACCTTGTATCTATTAATATAGTTCCTTTTATTCTCTAGTCTCTCATATTGAACCATCCTTACCTTATAATATGGCCCACTTTGTCCTTCAATGTGTTATTGGATTTCCTGCCAATAATTTATTTAGGACTTCTATATTGATGCTCATAAGACAGTAATACTTATCAGGAAGATGGATCCAAAGGCTAGGTGTTAGGGAGGTAGGTAGGAGCCACCTCCCTCATTTACACTGACAACCAGTTTTCTTCTCTGTAATCCTGTCGTGAAGTAGTATGGCACCTCACTCTGTTCAGCATTCTTGAGAATGACCATGAACCACAGCTACCTACTGTAGTTCATACCATTCTCTCTTTAGCAGGCTTTTGTGAGTAGATGTGTGCTTGGAGTAATGTGATATGACTCTGTCCAAGCAGATATTTTCCCAGCCCTCTGCTTTTTTTTTTTTTATTACTATTTTTCACTATTTCTGAGGAAGTACTTCCCATTTTCCAAGCAAGTTCTTTTCCAGGGTTGGATCTTTTGTACTTTTTCCAGACAAAGGATCAAGTGATCATTGAAGTTTCCTCATTACTGCCTTGAACTTACTGCTAAGTGTTCCTTCCTGAAGTACGGGTGTAGGAGCCCTGACCAAGCAAATGACTGTGGGAACAGAACCTGGGCTCAGTTTTATCCTGAGTTTCTTACCAGAATCCCCCTCTTTCCTGATCTTGGCCCAGCAAAAGGGCAGTTGTTTCTGAAGGATTCTTAGGCTGGGAGCATGCTTGCCTAGGTTGTACCAGGGATAGGTCAACTCTATTAAGAAGAGGAACCCAATTATATTTGCATGAGAAAAGAAAACAATAAACATTCAGTCAGGAGAAAGTAACTGCCCATCAGCCACTCCCTAGGTGACCCCTCCAGAGAACAAAGGCCATTTGGTTTCTTAAGTTAGGGGTTTGTAAATTAAAGAGATTTCCAATAAAATCTCTTTTGATAGGAGACTTTTCTTTTTATCTTTTTTCCTGATAGACAATTAGGCTTCCTTTTATTTCTTTCTGACTCCAGGCATCTCTGTAGGTCTCTGTTCTCCAGTGTTCCTGGTCCCCTTCATTTTTATTCCCATTTTTCCCAATTGGCTACTGCTCAGCCATTCCCCCTACACCTCTCCATCTTATCTCTTGGTGTAATTTGTTTGCAGTCAGGCTGTCTCTTTGATTTACTGGACTTCTTCTCAGCAGAATTATAATAAATGGATTGGCTTGCTGAGCCCTAGCTAGTTCAACACCGTTTGCTCAGACGGGGTCAAGCCCCTTGCAAACAGACGATGTGGGCAGCCGGTGCAGAGGACACACTCACTCACAATATCAGCCCTCTGCATCTTTTCCTAGCCCAGTATAATGAAAAATCTCAGGTCCTCCCTCTGAGAATGAATTATGTTACAACAACATAGGAAGAGATGGCTCTGGGATGGCTCTCCTCCCCGTAACACAGTCCTGGGTGGCAACTGTCTCAGAGGCATAGAGGCTGCCTGATTACAGACTTAATTAGTTGTATAATTAGACAATGCAAGTCTATGTAATTCTTTATTGTTTACATCGAGAATACTCAAGGAAAGTGTAAATGTAAGCTTTACTAACTGAGATGAGGAATTGAACAAATCTTTTCATTTATGTGCACATCTGCTCCAGACACTTTGGTGGTTTCTGGAAAAATAAAGCAATAAACTATACGTGCAAATAAAAGCAACCTTAATATGACCCACAAGGTCCAGCCTGCCTGGTCTCCCACCCTTCTCTGTTCAAGCACATTATTATAGCCCATCCCACACATGTCAAAGGCTTCAGAACCCTCACCTGTATCTGCAGAGTCCAGCCCTTCTTCCCTCACTTCATTAGCCCCCCGTGACTCATCTCTCAGGTCTGCACCTCAGAGCTACGTCTGCTAGGAGCTTTCTTACTCCCTGTGAGGACTACAGCTCCTGTTAATCTGTTTCTTTTGTGCATTGTCATACGTTTGTTGTGGCTCCTAAGACATCTTGTAGAATGTCTGTTGGTCCAAATTGCATGAGGGGTGGCCCCCTCTTGTTATGTTCTGGATTAACCCACAGCCTTGGGTATAGTGCCTCATAGGAACCAAATCAGATGAAGGAAAGAAAGGATGGATGCTATCATGGTTTCAATATAAAGTGTTTCCCAAACACTCTTGCAGCCTTGTTCAGAGAGGGAATTGGGTCATGAAGGTGCCAACCTCATGAACAAATTAATCCATTGGTGAGCTGATAGCTGAACAGGCTTATGTGGGGGGAAGGGGTAACTGGATGAAGCAGATCATTGGGGAAATGGCCCTGATGGTTTTATCCCCAGCTCCTTCCTCTTTCTCCCTCCTTCTGCTTCTCCATGAGGTGAGCAAATCTCTTCCACCACATCCTGTCACCATGGTATTTCTGCCTCACCATATACCTAAAGCAAATGAGCAAGTTTGCTGTGGAGTGGAACTTCTGAAGTCACAAACCAAAATACATTTTTTCTCCTTTAGGTTGTTTATGGTCAGGTTTGTTTGCCTTAGTAGGAGAAAAGTAATTAATACAAGTACAATAGGCAGCAATGTCTTCCTTCAGTAGGGTGTTGGGCTGTTGCTTTAATTTGTTTCTTATTTTCCGTCCTCATCCGTGCTCTCTTTATTGCTGTGTGTGCCCGGTTCCCTAACCTCATAGGTCAGGCTTGTGCTGCTTTTTCTTCATCAGAACTGGAGCTTTGGAGAACAGGCTGTGCTTTGCTTCACCTTTGGAGTCCTGCAACCCAGTGCATGTGAACTGAGTGGCCGTCTCTGTCTGCAGAAACATGTGCCTCAGGTGTCTTCTTATCACTTCTTCAGACTTCAGGACTTGTGGCGAACACAGTTGTGAAAAGAGGGCTTGGACAGTGAGCCCTGGTACCTTGAGATTGCCACTGTTCTCTTGGGCCTCAGTTTCTCCATCTGAAGCCCTTTCTAGTGCTATGATTTGAACTTTCTGAGACACATTTTCAAAGACTGAGGTCCTCAGCCTAGAAACCTCCCAGCAGTCATCTGAACTGTCCCAGCGTCCAGGAAAGATAGTGCCTGCTTCGTGCATCTCTTCTCAGGGTCCTTGTGTTCTTGGTACTGTCCTTCCTCTTGCCTAATCGCTCTGTACAAAGCTTCTATTGTCATTTTGTTTCTTTATTTGGCTGCTGGCCAATGAAGGAATGTTCTCGGAGAATAATAAGGAGTTTGATTTGGAGCAAGGACTCTGATGAGGAAGGCCAGCCAGCATCTGTCCCCAACTTCCAGCATGGGCCTTTCAGTTCTCTTTAGTTCAGTGTTTCGTGAATACACCAGTCATAAAAAGCAGGATTTCCTCTGTGTCCCCCATGGGGTCCCCTCTGATCTGGAGAGGGACAGCGAAGAACTGCGTGCTTTGTTCCTAGAAAACATCTTCTTTTGATGGTTTTATTCCTTAACTGGCATTTTTTCCTAGCTTCTCATTTTTTCTTCCTGAGGAGGAAGAACAGTGGCTGTGATGCCAGGGCCTCTTTTCTTGTTTGAGCTCAGTAAATCTCAGTGTCTGAAGGCAGTGACAGCCTTCAGCCTATAGCTTCTGCACTGAAACAGGCTTCTCCCTCCCTCTTGCACAGCCAGCTATTCTGCTTCAGTAGTCACTGCTTTCTTTTCCGATGAGTTGCGGTTTAAAAGGCATTATTTAGAAGAGATTAATGCAAAAATAGGAGGTTGCCTTGGGAGAGCCCCGGTGCCCTCTGCTTCCTCTTTTCCCACTCCCTGCCCAGGGTGGGTGTGTGCTCTTTCCAGCTTGGCTTTTTGTGAGCTGATAGTCCTGGAGATCAGCGCTGCCTCTCGTACCTTCTCACTCTCCCCTTGCTGGGCCCCTAGATGCCCTGTGAATGGGACATCTTGCTCAGGCACAGTGAAGGAGGGTCCGGGAGACCACAGGGGTGATCTTGAAGCCCAATGTAGAGAGGGTCAGAGAGCAAGTGTCTGTCCTTCCGACATCATGCAGAGAGATGCTCATAGGAAGAGTAATCTCTAACTATTACCAATGCACTTTTTTCCACAAAGAAAATAAGAAAGCTCCAGCTTTGAAGGGGAAATTTTCCAGGTTTGGATGGAGCTGAAAGGTAAAATGTGGTGCTAGGACCTTTTGTGTTCAGATACAGGATCTGAAAACATGTGCTTTTCCCATTAAACATACTCAAATATATTTCTAGTACTCATGTCAGCAACGGTGAATCTGCCATTCATTCACAGCTCTAAAAGGCACCCGAATGTTAAGAAGGGCTCCTTAAGTCTCTATTCAATGTGAAACTGCCAGCAAAGGTGGGCCGACAATAAGGCAGCATGCTAGGTTTATCTGTGAAATTTGGAAATGTAGGCAGCAGCACAGGATGTGATGCCATTCAAATCCAAACTCAAAAGAATACGAAGGCACTCCCCAATTTTTGCTCTTTGTTAAAAAAAGTTACAATTTTTGCAGCCTTTGCCAAATATCTTTGCAGCTGGCAGAGAAGGCTTGAAGGTGACATGGGAGTTGGAGAAAAGCAAGGAACCAGAATGTTCTCTTTGTTTCCTTCTACAACTTTCTTTTGTGCATCTGATGACCAGAAGTGGTAACAGAATCATGCAGAGATAAGGAAATAGAAGCATTTCAGTGGTGCACCCAGTCCTATCCTGTGGTATGTCACAGCCAGGTGTCTGAGCTATGCGATGCATACTGCTTGCATCCTGAGGTTCCTCCCTGGCCCCTTGCAGAAGTCATCTCAGAGATGTGGAATCTGTGTGACAGCATTTCCTGGTGGCCAGTCATCTTCTCCAGCAGTCTTTTTTTGGGGGCGGGGGCAGGATCTTGCTTTGTAGCTCAGGCTGGCCCTGAGCTCACTATATAGGCAAGGCAAGCCTCAAACTTACAGCAATCCTTCTGCTTCTGCCTCCCTAGTGCTGGGATTACAGGTGTGAGCCACCACTCCTGGCATTGTGGTATGTAGTTACCAGGGATCAAAGTCAGGACGTTGGGCTTGCAAGGCAGATCCTGGAACCACTGAGCTAAATTCCTGGCCCTCCAGCAGTCTTTCCAGCCTCTGGTCGCTCCTTCTCATTACCTGGCCTACTGGATGTAGGGCACTGCACCAGTACAAGATGGTTGTCACACCCTTCGTTGTAGGGTCTTTGACATTAGCCGAAGCACTGAGATCAGTGCCATAAATATCCAATAACAGTAGACCTTGCTGCTATGGATATTATTATTATTATTATGACAGTCATTATTTCTATCCTCACTAGAGTGTTACCAGTGACCTTTTCTCTTGCTGAATGACTTAGTGGTTTCCTTCTCTGTAAAAGGCCAGTTTTTCACCAATGGGTCCAAACAGCTTGCTGATCCAAATTCCAATGCAGTAAACCTCATCTATCCCATACTCTATGCCCACAAAGACTTAAATTCTTAAAGGTTGTTTTGGAGCTGTTGGGTTTGGAAGGCAGCCCCACTTGGGCAGGTTTAATGTTGACAGAGGTGGCATTCTGAATGTTGGTCTTCCTGAGGCCTAGGTCCCAGAAGCTGCAAAAGAGCTCTCTATTCTTCTAGACACGAGAGCTGAGGATGAAGGGCCAGCCCTGGGGATCAGCCTTATATCAGGAGATGCCCACAGGGAGGCTCCCCCAGGGCATGTCATGCCCCTTACATGTCCCTTAGGTTGATACAACACTTGCCCTGTCACAAGCTGGGCTGTGAGAGGGCAAGGACCTGAGGCTACTCAGGGGTGGGAGGAGGGTACAGTCCCTCTGGTAAGATAGTGGCACCTCGGAGGGGTCCCCTCCCTTCCCCTCCCCTCCCCTCCCCTCCCTCCCCTTCCCTTCTCTCTTTCCCCCTTTCCTTCTTTCTCTTTTTCTCTCTTTCTTTTTCTTTCTGTACTGGGAATCTTTTTCTTTCTGTACTTGTGAGGTAGGTGCTGGAACCACTGAGCTAAATTTCTGACTTAGAGGGGTTTCTTAAGAGAATGAGGGTAAAGGGACTTAAAGTCAGGGGCCAGGGCACACCTTAGCCCCTTCACTATCTACTGTTTTCTTCTTGCTCATTTCAACATCCTGAGGGTTCTGGAGGCTCCAGTCTATTTGGCCTGAGGTGCCTTGAGGGACTGTAACACCTGTAAGGAAGAAGAGCTGGCAGTGTCTGTCCTGGGTGAGGGAGCAGGAGTTACTGAGTCTGACAAGGAGCAGGCCTGCAGAGTTGGCAGTGGAAGCCACCAAAGCAGAAAAGCAGTTAGTCATATGCAAGGTGCTAAAGGTATTGTTCAAGCTCCCGGTGAACTTGATCTTTAGCCACCATCCTTTTCTCCATTCAAGATTCTCTCTGTTCAGGTTTTTTGGGGGCATACATGCAGGGCTCTGAGTGACATTTCTTCTGCTTAGCCTCCCCTGGCCACCCACTCTGAAATGGCCAGCCCCAATCCATTGCTCCACTGACGGACGCATTTAATGGATGATGGATGAATGGCCACATCTCTCTTTGGGGTCTTTCTTCCTCATCACAGACTCTCCTTCATACTGGCTTGGAAATCCTGGATTTGGCTGCAAAAGGAAGACCAGGGTTGTGTTTGGACATCAGCCCAAGTGGGCTGGGTCTGTCATCCCTCCATGGGGAGACATAGCTTTCTTCTCTGGCAGATGGAGCTCTCAGGGTCATGACCAACAGAGGGGTTTCAAAGCTCCTTCCACAGGCAGCTCTCTTCCCACTGGGAACCCAAATTGCAGTGGATTATGGCCAAGGCCGTGACACCCTGTCACATCCCATGGGTATTCACGGCCTGGGACCCCGTTTAATACTGGGAAGACAAACCAGTGTTCATGGGAAGGCTGCTGTGAGAAGCACTGTGTGCCTGAGTTTTGTGACCTTAGTAAATCAAGTCCACACCCAGCCTCCTATCAGCTACACTCTCACACACATCATCTCAGGACTCCAGGTCACAGAGGGGCCCCATTTTTAGATGAGAAGGATTAAATGTCTGGGTGGCACCAAGACCTGATGGCAGGGCTGGGTGAGGGAGCTAAGCGCATTTTCCAATCCAGTTTCCAGTGCTTCATCTTCCTGCTGACCCTGACAGTCTGACATCCAACCCTGCCTAATGCCACAGCTCCAGCTTCTGGGAAAACCCCAGTACTCCCTACCCCTGGGGACTCTAGGCAAGTGACAGTAGTCTGCACACTAGTGGATGATATGAACATGGGTACAATGTGTAGTTTGGAAGCAATCTTGTATTTTCTAGGTGGCCACCTGTGAAGGAGAGCAGGTCTGTACAGGGTCTGTTTGCTTACTGAGTAATGATTGCTGTTCCAGAGCGGAGATGTCTGTCTGCCTTCTTGTGTGTGTCATTTCATTTCCAAGAGGAGAAGTCAGGGCTTCTCAGCACATCAAACAGCCTTCAGAAGATCTCTGCTTCCTGTGCCTGGAACATTTGAATATTTCTTTGTTGGAGTGAAGTCGTGTGTTGCCAGCTGTGCTGTGTTTTATGGTGGAGCATGAGCCTAGACAGGTAATCTGTGGACTGTCGCAAAAGCACCGAATACCTCCATCATGGTGGGCAGGGAGTAGGGGTAGAGGATGCTGTGTGTCAGTTCTGGATTGTCTCCCAACAGATAATGAAAGCACTCTTACTTACCACTTCCTGCTTTCTTGATTCTCAGTGTGCTGGTCTGTGCAGTGAAGGGAGGGAAGAGGGGTTGGGGACTTTTCTGCCACTTATATGAGGGACCCACAGGGAACTAACTGCCCAGGGGTAAGAGTAGAAACGACACCTTGGACTGTGGTGCATGAAGTTCATCTGTATCATAACCATCAGCCACAGCAACCTGAGACTGTGGAATGTTTCTCCTGTGTGTTCTCTGCTGAGAGTGAGAGTGACCCTAACTGAAGTGTCTGAAATATCACTGCTTTCTTGTTAGGACTGCCAGGGGCCTTCACTGGCAGCTCATTGACTCCCAAAACATGTTGCTCCAGCAGGCTTCAGTGCTTGTGTCCTTACTGTTCCCTCTGCTCAGAATGCCCTTCCAGGCTTCTTTGATTAGCACACTCCTGGTGTGCTAAATTGCAGGGTAATGCTGCTGTCTTCTCTTTCTTTCCCATGAGGCAGACTAATATCTTTCTAAGGAGAATATATGCCATAAATTTGATTTCAGCCATCCCAAAACATTCTTAGATTTGGAGCCTCTCAGGGAGAAGTGCTTTCAACATCTGACACAAGAGGCAATTTAAAGTTCTACGCTTGCTGAGACTGTAAAGTGGTGTGAAACTGATGGACCTAGAGGTATATTCTGGGCTGGGAGTAGATTGACATAAGTTGGGCAGGTCCTGGAGATTGCTGATATTTAAGCTGATGAAACCACCTTAGGAGAATGGACTTTGGGCCTAGACAAGACCTTGCTTGACTGAAATTAGGTCCTGAGGTTGGTTGGAGTATGTTCTGAGGCTTTGTCCTCTTAAGCCTGTTTCCTCTTCTACAGACACATAGCAAAACCTATCCTACATAGATTGCTATGGAAGTTATATGAGGTGATACAGTCAAGCCCATAGCAGGTACTCAGACATGGTGGCTAGGGAAGAGATCATCCTGACGGAGGACTGAGGATGTTGAGAGCATCCTTTTCATATCTTCGGATCTTTCAGTGGGTCTTGCACAGTGCCTGTGCTTACTGGCTACTGAATTTTGTGAGTAGGTGAATAGAGATGATATCCTAAGAAGGATTTTGAACCAGGAAGAGGCAGGGTTAAAGTGATAATTAAGACCAAAGCCCTTGGTTGTAGTGTGTGGGTAACCTGGTAGGTGGGTAGAGAGAAGGACTTTGTACTTGAGAAGCCAGGATACTTTCAGCATACATCTGACCTAACACCTGCTGCAGGCTTCTTCCCACCCCTGCGCTTGGACTAACTAGGTCAGAGAAGGAGGAGGACTTGAGCAGAGAAGTGGGTAGAAGCATGTGGGGATGTGAGGCAAGCAGGTGTAAGGTGTGTATTGTGGTGGGTGTGTGTAGGGGTGAATAGGTATGGACTCGTGTGTATATCTGTGAGCTTGCATATGTGTTTGAAGTGCCCAGCTGGCTAGTGGACATATCTCTGTTCTTATATACTCATAGTGTCATAGGGAAAATTATGTTAGTGAAATTGGTTTTTTTTTTTTTTTTTGAGACAGGGTCTCGCTTTGTAGTTCAGGCTGGCCCTGAGCTCACTATGTAGCCCAGGCAAGCCTTGAACTCAGCAATCCTCCTGCCTCTGCCTCCCGAGTGCAGGGATTATAAGCATGAGCCACCACGCCCGGCAGTGAAATTGTTATTTTTAAGTGTAGTGATTAATCTAATGAGAATAGAGTTCATTCATACAAGTGCCACTTCATTTTTCAGAGTATTTTATTTTACTTTGCAGCACTGGTGATTGAACTCAGACTCTTGATGCTGAGCTACATTTTCAGCCCCCTTTTAATTTTCAATTTTGAAACAGAGTTTTATTAAATTACTAAATTGCCCAGATTGGGCTTGAAGTTGTGATCTTCCTGCCTTATCCTCCAAGAATGTTGGGATTATAGGTGTGAGCTATCAAAGAAACTTTTCTTGAAAGCTTTAATTTTTTTCTTATTAATTTTAGTTTTAATAAATATAAAAAATTTATATGGATGGGTTTTTAACATAGCCACAATTCTATTATCTCATGTAAAATAATTGATAATAATTTCTTAGTATTCTCCAATATCCAGTTATTACTGAGATATTATTGCATATCTCATAACATTTTTACAGTTGGTTTATTTAAATAAGATCCATATGTAATATTGGGTTAACTTGTCTCTCATGTTTTTGTTAAGTCACTGTTTTCCTACCTTTTAAATTTTTAAAATGCTAGTTGAATAAACCAGGTCATGTGTTCTGTAGAGCTTCCCAGAATCTGGATGCTGCTGGACAGATCTTCTTGGTGTTAGATGACATGCGCCTCAGGCCCCTGTTAGACCTGGAGGCCTGTAAATGTTTAGCTGGCTCAGTTTCCTTAAGGGGTTCTCACTGTCTGGTTTGGCGCCCTCAGTGGTCTCAGTGGGGACTTTTGCACAAGGGTGCTGGGCAGGAAGCAAGGCAGAGCAGAGCTGTGGGAACTCAGGCAAGTGTCTTTGCCTCTGTAAGCATCATCTGTAAAGTGGACACAACACCTATTTATAAACTCCTTCATGAAGGAGTTGTGACAGTGGAAGGAAATAGTGAATATGAAGTGTTTAGGACTATGTCTGGCCAACAGGAAGAGAGCAGTAGATGTTGATTCTGGTAGCAGTGATCATGTGGAGAAGAGAAGAGCTTGGATCTTGTCCTGCCTGAGACCCAGAGGAAACTTTTGTGTCAGATCTGATCAGATTTACATTTGCATTTCAGAAGGTAGAGCCTGTCTGTAAGATGGAGAATGGAAAAGGTGGTGGGATAGCAGTTAGGGGCTGGAGCAGGTGCTCAGGAGAGAGGGGGCTGGGTCTGAATGGGGCTATGCAGTGAGCATGGACGGCAATGGACTTACTGGGAATATTCAGCAAGGAAACAGAAGAGGTGATAGAATGAGAGAGATGGGCGCCAGAGGTGTGAAAGTTTTGCCTGCCAGGAGGATGGTACCATCCACTGAGACAAGGAGATGTCTCTAAACCTCTGCAATTTCCCTCTGCATGCACCCCAGTGCTTTGTATTTATGTATTTAGTGAATGTCTGCATGTGCTACTGTACTAATATATTCTGTGCATTTCAATATATGCAATAAAATAAAATTATTAAAAATCAAATAAAAGTGAAATAAGCAGTATATTAAAATATCTTGCTGTGATTAAAATGGCTTCTTAATCTCATTAGCTGGTAAGCAAGGCAAAATGTACTCTCATGGAGAAGCTCATCATTAACGTTAGTGGATGCATATCCATATTTCAGATAGTCTTCCTGATGATTTGATAGTTTTGGCCAATTTCCTGTCAGACCTGATTAGAGTATCATGGCTTTTAGGTCTCCGTGTGCTGATGAAGAGCTGTTACTAGGGGCAGGATGAATGTCAGCAGCCTCCTTCAGGGACTTTATTTATGCTTGCACTGTTTGAATGGTTCAACACATGCATCCTTTTAGGGATCTTTGAAAATTGCTTATTCCATTTTTATGAATTAGTTTGGGCTGAACTAGTTAACAGAACCTAGGAGTGCTCTTTACTAGGCATCAGAAGAGTGTTCTGTGACTTAGTATGGTCCAACACAAAAACAAAAACACAAGGTCATCACTGCCCTTTCCAAGAGCCCCCTTCTCAGAAGCTTTTGTGGCAAGAGGTTCAGAGTCTTCTCACTGTGCCCTCATGGCCACCTGCCTCTCTCCCAGCCCAGATTGTGTTCTGTGTAATGTGGTAGGTTTCAAAGTAGGGAGACAGAAGGTGGAAGGTGGGGTCACCACAGAGGGTGGGTCCTAGCTGCCTGCAGAGTTAGCAATTAGATAATAAATGAACCAGCAGAGTTAGAAGGAAAGCGATTCTGTGGGGTCCTTTAAAATGGCTCAGTATTTCAAAGGGTGATAGTTTTGTTGTAATTAATCCTGGGTCCTGGTGAGTTGGCGGGAGACTGATGGGTGCTCTTGTTTTTTAATGCTCAACTGTCCGCTGAGACCCCACTACAGCCAAATGTGCCCGGAAGGAAAAGGCCTGGTGGATTATAGGCCTAATTGGTTGTTGCTGTAAGAGTTTTGATGAAGCATCCTCAGGCAGGCTGCTGCACCCAGACCAGCATTGTTCTCTGGGCGGGGGTGTGGGGGGGTGATGGGCACCTGGGCATTTTCCAGGAAATGTGTTGCCTGCCGCTAGGCTAGAGGAGTGGAAGGGGCCACCCCATGCCTCTGGATGCCTGGCAGTGGAAGGGACCCCAGCTCCGGGTGGGGGGAGAAGAGGCTGCATTCCTGACCAATTAGGAACTCATCCTTTGCCGCACATTGCTCACCCAGGGACCCCTTCCTCCTGGGCTGGATTCTTACCACTGATTATCACAATACATCGCCTGTTTGGTTTTTCTCGGTTTAACTCCCACACTCATTTTGTGCATGAATGAGTACAATGAAACCAGTTTAATTTGCTGTTAATTCTCTGTTCAAAATATTCCTTTCTATTTAAGGGACATAGTCCCTTTCATCTCGCTTAGGCAGTGTGTGAAAGAAAGCAGCTGCTAGGGTGGCAGAGGGGGATCCTGTGGGCGGGGCCCTCCTGAGCCGGCCCTGCTGTCGCCTGTGGGATGTGGGTGCCCTGTGGGATGTGGGTGCCTTGGTAGGTGAGCCCCCCCCACCCCCGGTTGTGTGAGTGAGCATTTCCAGATGCGTAGGGGGAAGAAAGTCCACATTTTTCTATCACACTTACTGAGCCAGGGATGGTCAACTCTGGGTGGGGAAAAGCTCACTTTTTTGGAGAAACTCCTTGTTTCCTGGGCTGTAGCAGTGAGATTTCAACATTTGCACTGACACCAGTCTCTTGTGGACCCAGAGTATAGGAATGAGCTAGTAAATTCCACAGGTAATCACAATCAGGGAAGTGATTTAGAAAACACCAAATTTGAAAATTGTTCAAAGCATCTAAATATAATGTTTATACTACTGCTCAGGCTTAGCTAGTGAAAGATTTCTGTTTTGACAGGAATGTGCTTGTCGGATTGGCTCTCCGTGGCCTTTTCTTTTCTCTGCTTTAACCTGTGGCCTGTGGGAGCAAAAGCTTTGCACCCGGCTGGCTGAGTGCCCATTCCTAGGACCACCTTTTGTGAGACAAATGATCTTTGTGGGAGCAGAATCTGTGAAACCGAAGCAATGAGGTGGATGCACAGCACTGATCCATGCAGTTCAGGCTCCAGAGATGTGGAGGTGGCAGCTGACGGGGAGGCTGCGCCTTCCAAAGGGCCTGCTCCTCCTGCCACAGCGCCTCATCCCATCTCCAGGTGCTCCCACCAGTTGCAGGTGGGAGAGGGGCAAGCACGGGGGACATCATACTTTTCTTCTCAGAGCGGTCAGAAATGCTGCTGAGGGAGCCCTGGATCTCCCATGGAGCTGATTCTTTCTCTCTGTTTGCACAGGGGACCAGCTTACCAGACTGATCATAGATTCTGCCCCCTGAGCCACTGCCCACCTTCTCATTTCTTCTCCTACATAAATCTGTAACCTAATTTGTTATGTACAGTCTTCATTCTGCAGGAAGCCTCCCTGACCTTCTTAGGGACACCCATTCTGCTCTCCTCCCTGGGGTCCTGGTGTTCTGTACAGTTACCTCCAAAGACCCTTGTGGACATGTGTCAGAGGGATCTCTCGGGACCTGAGTGAATCCATGGTCACCATCTTCCAAGAGATCTAGCTGACATTTGAATTCTGCTGTCCCTCCCTGTGCTTCCTCACCCCATGAGACCAGTGACCGTGAACTCAGGACCTGCCATGCAAAGCCAGGCAACTCCACAGGCTTCAGGGCCGGTGTCCCGAGCACCCAACCACTACCCCTTATCCTACTGCCTCCCAGAAAGCTTCTGCCAGTCAGCTCTGGGAGCCCTACCCACCCAGGCCCCAAGGGAGCAGTGGGCACAGTGTGCCTGGGGCTGAGGACGCAGCAGGGGGTAGCCGGTCACTTCCCTGTGATCACGAGCACCAGTGCCCTGCACAGCCACACTAGCTCTCTAGATCTGCTGTATAAAGTCACACCAATCTGGTGGTTTAAGACATCAGAACTGTAATGTCTCAGCATTGTGGAGACCAGAAGTACAAGGTGTGAAAAAAAAATACGATGTGTTTTTAAATTTAAAAATAAATAGTAACAGTATAGGATACATTGCCATTATCTGCCCCCCTCACTTCCACACTGATCCCATCATTCTTACCACCTTCTGAAACAGTTCTGAGGGTCCTATTTTGTGAGTGTCTAGTTGTCCTGCATGTCTGACTTCATGTCCTGAGTTTACTTCACATGAACACCTTTCATAGGTATTTTGACTTTGGGGAAAAGCCAAGGCCAAATCTAGTGAATGAGGTGGATAAGGACACATCCATTGTAATGCTTTTTACGAGGCTTCCTGTCTGGTAATGGTGCTGGGTAGCAGTTTCCACCATCATTTTGATTACAGCCCATAAAGATACTGAGGAAAGAAGATTTAGAGAACTACTTCAGGAAGTGGCAAGAATGATGGGGTAACTGTGTTCCGAGGGAGGAGAGATATTTTATGGGTAATATGCCATTTACTGTAATAATTTTACAAATAATTTAGACATTCACTGTATTTTTTTATTTAACCTGTGAGAAAAATCAAGGCATTTCAAGGGTTGGGTCTTTCTGGAGCCTCTGAGAGAGAATCTATTGCATGCCCTTCCTGGTCTCTAGCAGTTGTTGGCAATTGAGATTTCATGGTTTGTAGATAACTAATCCCAGTCCCTGCCTTGTTCTGACACAGCCTTTCTCTGTGTATCACATATCTTTCTCTTTCTGTTACAAGGACAGCAGCAATTGCATTTAGAGCCCACCCTAAATCCAAGATGGTTTCATCTCAAGATCCTTGATTCTATCTAGAAAAGGTGTATTTCCAAATAAGGTCACTTTCACAAGAACAGGGAACATTATCATTTTAGGGAACACAATTTAACTCACTTTGTTAGCCTTTGCTCCCCTTCCTTGCAAGCGTGGCTGGGGTTCTAGCCGTCTTCACCAGATGTTCCTTTCATTCATTACCTCATGACCCCTGGACTCTTGCCATGACAAGAGAAGGCACCAGGCATGCTGAAGACTCATGCTTAGCTCTTATGTCTCTTTGGTTGCTTTCTGGACTTGATAGGCCTGGTGTCCATGGCAGGTGTCTGGGAGTTAGCTCTCCTTGCTGGCCACTAGGAGTCTCGCTGAGGCCATTTCCCCTCAAATCCTTTCTCAGCTATGAATGCCAGTCAGAGCTTTGCCATTTTCCTATGATTCCTGGGCAGTCCTTGGCCTGTTCTGATTGAGCATTTTGTAGCTGGCCTCCCTTTGGAAAGCTCCTTTGCCCATCTGTCTGCTGCACTACTCTGCCGCATGGTTTTGTGGTTATTGCCCCTTGTCTCTCTCAGCTGATCCCTTTATCATGCCTTGGTTTGGACTCTACCATGAGCCAAGAGCCCATGCCCCTTCTGAGTGTTCACAGGGTGACACAGTGCCCTTGTTGTGCCAAGCTTCCAGATCCTCAACTGACACGAATGCACTAATTATACACGTTCCTCTGCAAATTCATTAGTGGCAAATGAGACTTGTGTTTGGCATGTTGCTCTTGTTTTGCTTAATACCCTTTGAAAAGGACTCAAATCCCCTTGAACCTGGTTGAAACTAGTTAGTCTAACAAGATAACACTATAGACCAAAACTAGGCCAGTCTTCTTCTAGGGACCCATTTTGCTGAGATGGCTGTGAACGCAAAATTTATTTAATTTTGTCTTTGTTCACTGAGTATCCCTATGGGTCCAGCTGCTGCCTTTCTGATGTTCTGAAAGTCACACAGATTTCTGTGGAAGTTTATAGGTATGCTAATATCTATAAGGTTATTTTATTATTGCATTCATTGATTAAAATTACAAGGAAAATTTGAAATATTACAAAGTACATTCTTTCAGTACATTTGTCTAGACCAGAGCCCTAGGCTGTCCTGTGTACCTGCTGTAGTGGAAAGGCAGAGTGATATAGTTACAATAGATTTACAAAACCCAAAATATAAAGTTTTCTGTCCATAAGTGTAGACCATCATAATATTTATGATAGCAGCCAGTGAAACTATAGTGAAGTAAGTCTGTCTGGGCAAGTGTGTTCCTGTGCCAGGCTCAGGGACTTCCTCTAGTTATGTGCTGTTTCCCAACCAAGGTGGTACTGTCTCCCTTAGGGGTTTAGGAAATGCAAGCCAACCCCCATTCAATTGATGGCATTCTTTCCAGTTTGTGTAATGAGATCTCAAACGGTGGGGCTGATATCTATCTCTTAATGGTTCTTTCAAGATGTGATAGTGTCTG
This sequence comes from Thryonomys swinderianus, assembly GCA_004025085.1. Lineage (NCBI taxonomy): Eukaryota > Metazoa > Chordata > Mammalia > Rodentia > Thryonomyidae > Thryonomys > Thryonomys swinderianus. Next base: position 72,223 of record PVIC010000212.1, read on the forward strand.
TGAAAACATTTTGTGAACTCAGTGCTAGACAAAAGCTATTTATAAAAAGCATATATCTTTACTTTTAATCCAACTGTTTAGGAATAATAGCTAACATTGATTCATGATTATTATGGGGCTGGTACAATGCTAAATGTCTCCCAAAAGCCATTTTATATCTTACCTTGGGAAACAAGTATATCATATCTGTGTAACATCTGAAAAACCTGTGTGTCAGAGAGGTCATGAGTTGTCCAGGACCACAGTGGTGCCAGCACAGCTGAGATTACAATTTGTGTCTTTTGCTTCCAACTCCAGTGCTGTCATAGTGGACCTTGTTGGTTAGGTCAGGGTTTCTCTAAAAGGAGGCAGATGAATACTTTCCTCTGCTGCTGCATACGACTCTGCACCATTTTTCAAAGGAAGGGCGGGAGTACATAAGAGTACTCAGTAAAGCATAAGGAAAACTCAGCTCAGTTGTCTTGGGCAACTCTAAGATTTAACACAGAGATTTGAGTGTTGTAAAGTGAAGCTCTGTGTCGATTTGCTGAGATGTTAACTTGACTCATGGGCACTGAGGGACCTGCAGGAGGGACACAGTTGCTTTGCTGTTGGCTGCTTCCCATCGCTACCTTACAATACATACATCTGAGTGAGGCAGAGAGTCCTCCCCACCCTGGCAAACCTGCCCATTGTGGTGCTGTAAATTAAGAAAAAGATACAGAGAATAGACATCTAACAAGAAAGAGTAGAACTTGTGTTGTTCAATTAAAAATTTATAAAAGTCATGAGATATGTTCATGGGGACATCACCCATCAGTCATACGTGGGAGGTGAGGAATTCCTCTGTGGGCTTGTCCTTGCTCATCGCCATCCCCTCTAGCCTGCAAGAATGTTACGTCCCCTTCCCAAGCCCCTGACACACTGCTGCCATTCAGTCCAAGGTCTCTTGGCACAGGGTGAAGGCCAACAACTTTCCAGACAGGCTGCCTCCTTTGAGCCTCTGCCTGCCTGTGCTGCTGGCTAACCAGCTGTTTCCTCCATGATGCAGCCTCTCTCTCACTTGCCTGTTCTCTAGCAGACACCTGTGGGCTGACTTCTGCCCAGGCACAGCTCCTGCCCTTAGAGAACCCACAGTACAGCAAGCTGGTAGCCCACCTTGATCTCTGCAATCCCTCTTTCCCCAGCTACAGGGGATGGGACTGTCTGTAAATCCATTTAGAGGCTTCTGTGTTTCAGCCACAGGCCTTTTTAATACTTCCAATAAATATGTAGGGAAGGGGATTGCCAAACCTCTATGGCTCTGTGGCCTGAGAGCTCTGACCGCAAGAGGGGTTGTCACTTTCCACTGGCTGTCTCAGGCCTGGAGCCCAGGGCTGAACAATGTTGCTCAGAGGCCCCAAACCCCTGTGATACCCTACGTAGGCAACCTGCAGGGCAGAGGATTTGTTCTCTGTGCCTGTCGCTCTGTACTGTAGAGGGCAGTGGGACCTTTGTGAGTTCTTAAGTGAACTCACTGGTCCGCTGTCTAGCCCAGCCTTCTGTGGAACACCCTAGCACAGTGAGGATAGGAGTGGGGCTGGAAAAGGCCGGATGCATTTCTGGCCAGAGCTGAAAGCACTATTCATCCCAGAAGCACCAGTTAAGATGCAACAGGACAAAGGAGGAGAGAAGAGAGAGTGGGAAATGAAGAAGGAGGGGATTGAGAAGGGTGAGGAAGGGGGGAGGGAGAACAAGACACCCACCTCAAGGGACAGAAGTCTGATATGAAAACCTTCTAGTCCCCTGAATGGGTTCTGAGAAGCCACATTTCTCTTGGGGAAACTGTGGACACTCGGTGAATAATGACACTGACAAGGAAAAGAGCTTGCGAGTGCCATGGGGTCCCCCAGGCAGCCCCTGGCCCTGGAATCCATCAACAGAAGTACCATGTCTCACCAGATTGCTGAGGGTTGCCTTTGAGGGAAATCCCAAGAAGCCAGGTTTTGAATTCCTGGATGTAAGCAGGGAGCGTGTGCTAGCTGAAGATGGTGCTGTACTGGGGTCTAGGATAGCGCTGAAGGAGTGGGCCAGGTGTTTGGGATACCCTGAGCTGAGAGCTGAGGCCTGGATTTGGGGCCTAAATGCCCTGCCATGGTAGGATAGGCAGAGGGGGCATGAATGAGCAGATACATTCGGATCATTCCATTATGCCTGAACTGGAAAACAGAATAGACCTCCAAGTCCTGAAGCCACTGAGCCTAATTGGTTTTTCTCAGTACAGAAGCTAAATACAGAAGCCTCTTTTCCTAGCTTTAGGAAAAATATGGAAGTCTTGAGTTTTCAGACTTTCGAGGGAAACTCTATCCTGAGAAAATGCAGGACTAGTGGCCAAATGCCACCCCATGAACTTCCAGTGTGGAAGAAGACAGGACCAGATGACATCCAGATTGCTCTCCCACTGCCAAGAGACCAAGAGCTGCATTTTAGCCTCCATGTGGGCACCAGCCTCAGAGCTTAGCCGAGAGCAACCCTAGTTCTTGTCTGCCCCAGGAGGTCCTACTCATGCAGCCTGGTCAGTTGACTCCCAAGCTACTTCCTCACACAGACCGGAGCGCAGAGGACTTTGCTCCTTCAAATTCTACTTCAGCTGCTTCTTAAGTGGGGAAAAGTTCCTGAACACTTACCATGTAGCTAAGAGTACTGCCTTGGTGCCTGGGGCATTTGGGTGGTGGTGTCAAAGCTGCAGAGAAGGTGACAGAATGCACCTAGAGAGAGCAGAGGTGAAGGCGCCAGTGCAGGGTGAGGAAGAGGCAAGCTTCCTAGATGGGCAGGTGATGCAACCGCTGGGGCTCAGAAGGCTGGAGGGTTGGGCAGGGTGAATCTGAGGTATGAAAAGGACAGCTGTGTCTGTGCTGTTGGGGGTGGGGTGGGTGGGAATCAGGGTGGGGAGGGTACAGGGTACACCTGGTAGCTGAGGGCTTGAAGGGTAGAGGGGACAGTGAGATGGGGCGGGGCACTGCAGCACTAAGAACGGCAGACACTGGAAGATGTCAGCGGCCAGTGTCTACCACGTGGTGGGTGGGATTCCCTGTCATCTTTCCCGGACAGCTCCCACCTTTTCTCTCTGTAGCTCACCCCTTACCTGGCCCATCTGCACTTCCCCACCCAAGGCCCCTGGTTCTCTGGTGTTGCTGCCAGCGCATGCAGTGGGTCCAGGGCGTGGCCCAGAGCCGGTGTACCTGAGAGTTACCGCACCGCAGATCAGTCAGAACCAGGCCCAGGAGGGCCTGGCAGGGAGAGGTAGGCGTAGGCAGCAGCACTCCTTCTGATAAACGAGGCCGGGCCACCATCCATCACCGACCTTCATTAGAGCCACAGAGAGTCATTTTGCATGGGCGTGTGGGCTCTCCTCCCTGCTCTTCTCCAGGGTGATTGATGCCCCTGGGTACCTGCATCCCCCATGATGTAAGAGCCCTCCTCTCCTGTACCCACAGGGAGCAGGAGCAGGAGCAAGAGCTGGAGAAGCAGGCGGTTTTATGCATGCTTCTTACCTGTGTGCTGTCGGTGTAAACTCATTGGTCTGTCAGACTGGCTGGGGCCAATAGATTTAATCTTCCTTAGAATTCATGGTGCTGGAAGTCGAAAATGCCAGCCTCCTAAAGTGCGCACGCATACACACACACACACACACACACACACACAAAGCATGTAGGCAAAGTTCTGAGAAGCAGTGGCTTCTGGTTAGGCGTGTGCTGTGAGCATATCTAAATGATGTCCCTGGATCCCAGGACCTCCTGTGGTTCTCTTTCCTCTCCCTGCCTTTAATGCCTCCTCCCTGCTCCTGCTGCTGCACTGGGCAGAGAGGTAGAGGTATGCTACCTGTCGGGAGGAGATGAAACCTTATCAGGAGCTTGACTGAAGGGCTCGTTCAGTGCCTCCAGCACCTGATGCCTGGGAGTGTGTGGAGTCTCTCAGCAGCCACTCCTGGACCAAAGGGTCTAGATGTTGGCCTCCCCAGCCTGCCTCACCTGTGCTCATGGACATGCCATGGCCAGTTTGGTTTCTGCCTGCAGGTGTTTAGTGTTAAGAAATGCATAGATGTCCTTGGCTAAAATGTGGGACCTGTTTTTTTTTTTTCTGTGTTCTCTAGTTGAAGCATATTTTCAGACCTAGGTATTTAGTTATCTTAAAGAATGAGAACTACAGATACCAAAATTCAAAAGGGAACAGAGAGAGAAGAAAGGACGGTGGCCATTTTGCATATGTATGCCCCAAATGGAAGGCTTTCTTTTTTTTTTTTTTTTTAGTTTTCTTGTTCCTATATTCAGCCTTGCTGCTCAGGGCTTCTTTGTTGGAGAGGAGCTGTCCATCACTGCATTTATAGGACCTTTCCTCCATCAGTGACCTACATGGAGATGGGAAGCTTTGCCAAGGGTTGAGATATCTGAGAAGGGAGACCCAAGCCACCCTCAGTGGTGGAGAGCTCACAGGATGAGGTGAGCCTCTGCTGGGCCATGGGAGGTGTAATGAGGGGTGTCTGGCCTTCATGAGGGCGTGTCCTTGCACCAAGCTCACCCTCTTTTATTCTGTCCCATATCAAGTGAAAACACTGTGTTGAGATTTGTCCCCTGTAAAGAATGGTGCTGCTCGCCCCAGTGCATCAGGAAGATGAGAAGCATGTTATCTGGCAGAACAGCAAGACTAAGGCCTTTGTTCTGAGGCACCATTCCTGATTTAGACCTCTTGAGAACATCAGAGAGGAAGCTGAGCCTCTTTCTTGTCCCCTTTTGAAGAATGTAAGAATGTGAGGAAAGACCCCTGTTTACAATTCTTGACTCCTCCCCTCCATGGAAACACTCTTTGTTGACACATTAGACAACAATCAGGAGAGGAACCTACTTTCCAGCCTCATTGCCCATAAATCATTGAATGGTCCACAGGAAAAGTTCTTGCTGAGACAGAGGCCCCAGTCCAGAGTCACCTGCAGACAGAGTGTATGAAGGAGGCAGCAGCTGCACTAACCACCCACATCTGAGGTTGGATGGCGTGACTACGAAGTTACAAGGTGACCAGAGGCCTAAGCACAGTTTCTTAGTTCACTGAGAAGAGTTGGTTGGAGCCAGACATGGTGGAGACATGTAGATAGAGACTGAGCTCATTCTCCTGGGGGCATCACGGGAGAGTCTATTCCCCATGCAAGAACCGAAACACAACAATGGAAACATCACAGTGACTGCCCTTTGCAGATCAACTACTGCATGTCAAAGACTGTGAGGGGTATATGGTGAATAACACTTCACTGACTGTCCTCCAGTGCCTTATGAAGTGAACATTATTATCTCCATTTAATGGATGGCTGAACATAGACTTTCAGGGCCTGAGTAATTAATTTGCTCAAGGCAATACAGCTAGACAGTGGTAGAGCTGATACTCACTGAGGTCTGTCTTTTCCAAGTCCAGCATGATCCAAATGTGGCCACACTGGCATCTGCCTGTCCCCTTGTGTGGAGGGAGAACTGAAGGATTCAGGGTATGGAGGGCTATGAGCTATGGGTATTGTTCACTGAAGCTCCAGCCATCATCAGGGGCCTGGCAGAAACAGATGGCACTGTTGAAAAAGGTGACTAAGGGGAGAGATTAATTAAGGGACCATTGACAGAGGTTTGCATGAGTTAAAGAATCGCATCAAAGATGACAAGGCATCTGGGGACTAGCAACAATGCCCAGCTTCTACCATTCTTCCATTTGAAGGATGAGGGGAGGGAGCTGAGCTTTACTACCAGAAACAGACTAGGTCTATGGCTGCTGAAAGGCCATGTCCCTGCAGCTTGGAAAGAGGCCCTGCCTGTGTACGCCTGCCTGTCACCACATCACCCAGGGTCCTGCAGGCAAAGGCACCTGCAGATGCAGTCCCCGAAGATCTACCTTCCAGGACAGAACATGCTGGAACAAGGTGGTGAGTAAGTCTGGAGCAACACATGGAGACTGCCCCCTTTTGCTGGAAGGGTGGCTTCAAAAGAGCCACCATTCTAAACCTAAAGAAGCCAAAGTGGCTGTACTTGGGATACATGTACCTCACTGTATTTGTGTTTATATCCTCCAGCACATACCAGTACGGGGCCCAGGTACTGAAAGAAAGTTAGTGGCCATGTTTCTGAACATCCTGTCTTGTTACCAGCTGAATTGTGTCCCTTCCCTCTGAAAGTTACGTTGAAGTCCTAGCCCTCGGTACCTCACAATGAGATCTTACTTGGAAATGGGTCATTGCAGCTATTAAAATGAAGTGATCCTAGAGTAGTGTCTACTTGAAACCCAGCGTGACTAGTGGGCTCATAAAATGGTCATGCCTATAGACAGCCACATGGAGCAAGTGCTGTGTGATAGTGAATGCAGATTGGAGTTATGCAGCTGTAAGACAAGAAGTACTGAAAGATCCCTGGCAGTAAAAATAAGGACAGAGTCTCCCCAACAGGTTTCAGAGGAAGAATGGCCCTCCCAACATCTTAATTTTGGACTTTTCTCCTTCTGAAGGTGAGACAGTCCATTTCTGTTGTTTTGGGCCAGCCAGATTAAGGTGTTGGTTACAGCATTCCTAAGAAATTGCTATACCTAAGACCATCGGTTCCACATTTTATTGGTGAAAACTTGTGGAGAGTGTAAGGTACAAATGTACAGACTGTGAACTCCCCATGGGACTCATGTCCTGGTTCCTAAGGCCTTCCTTAGTTTCTTGCTGTTGTTCAGAAGCCACACTAAGATATAGATGGCAGAAGAAACCCTCATGAACATACGGCAAGCTCAGGGCCAGGCTGGGCAGAGAACACAGCTCTTTCCAGGCTTTTACCCAGCCTTTCCCAGCTTCCCACACCAAATAGGACTTTCCTATGTCCATGTTCAGTCTGTTCCCTTGGGAGCCTGGGTTGGATGAGCCTTTGGAGGGAAGGCAATCAGAACTGGGCCTCTGGGCCTCCTACTTGCTCAGGAACTGTACCTCATGTGTCAACCGAGGCCAGATTTGGAGCCTGTGCCAACCCTTTGAGGCACATTTCTGTGCTGTGACCCATCTAAGCTCCCTTCTATTCACCATAATTAACTGTACCTTGGAACATAAAAGAAACAGAATGAGAAGGGCGTGGTGGAAGGACTGTGCTGATCTGTATGTCCTTTAAAAGAGCAAATTTCACAGTTTGTATTTATAATTTAAATGCCTGTTCAGAATCATTCAATCAGTCAGTTATTCAGCAGATGGGTTGGGTTGGCTCATTCACTTTACTTAGTCTTGTTTCTCTTCCATACTGCCCATTACCACCCATCAATCAATGGAGATGTATATAATAGCTTCCATTTGCCTGGTACTTGGCAAAGACAGTAAATAAGCGTAGTCAGGTGAGTGTTTTCAAGAAAACACACAGCTTCTTCCTGGGCATAGTCTTGTCCACTGAGGCAGATGCAAGAGGAAAAGCCTCTGGCTTCTTCCAGATGAGGGCTTTGACACTCAGACTGGACTTGATTGCTCATCTGGTATAGAGCAGGGAGCTGAACCTAGGTCTCTAGGGTTTATTGACCATTTATGGTCTTATAGGAAGTGCCTGGCCAACCTCTGTGGGACAGAAATCACAGCTCTGTCCTTTTGAAGCACTTAGACTGTACAAAACCAATAACTAACATCAATTGTTTGAGAAGTAAAAGCTATAGACCTTATAGAGGTAGGACTAAGTGAGTTTTGAGATCCAAGACTTCTGGAGGTAGAAAGGAGGAGGAAGCTCCAGCAGAAGGAACAACATGGGAAGAATGGTGAGCTGGGAGGAATAGTTTCCTCTGTGGGACTGAAGACCCGTGCAGAGGAGGTGTCCAGAGCAGAAGGTCCTCGAAGGCTGGATATTTGTCACTTTTAGCATCTCAAAGGAAGGAAGTGAGATGTGATAAAAGCATCATTTTAGAAATAGATTACATTTTAATTTCTGCATTCAGGCCTTGGAAACCAATGCAATAACAAGGAAGCTCCTCTGTAAATGGAAGTGTCCCTCCCAGTAGAGGTTGGGTCTTCCCTCCTCATCTCTATCCTTGTTTTGCTGTATTACTGAGTTGAAATCTTGTCTCCGGTTGCCAACCTGGGACACATTCAGTTCTGACTTCTGCTCTGTGTTTTAGGGCTCACGGTCCCCATGCCCATCATCCTAAGACCCTACTTGTGAGAATGGCTATTCCACAACTCTTCCTTCCTGGAGAGATGAGTGAGGCAGTGCAACTTCGTCTGGCTGATGATATAATAAATACGTTTGTGACATACGGATTTTTGGGTTTTCCTTTCTCTTATTATTCCCTTTGTACAATTTGAGAGTGAAGTTACCAGGTGCTCAAAGGAGCTGAGGTACCCCAAGGCTTTGTCTTAGTGTGTCTGTACTATTGCCCTGAACACTGAACTATTTACAAAGATGGCAGTAGACGAGGTTGGCAGCTGCACGGAAAATGGCTCCAGTGGAGCTTCTGCGTGGGACACCAGTTAGGAGGTTGTCACGGTGGTCCTCACATACAGGGATGAAACATTGTACTCAGGTAGATTGCTGGATGGGGGAGGGGCCACAGCTGTAAAAAGATCCTGCCAAGAAAGAGGCAATTGCATTTGGTGACTTGATAAAAGATAAAGGGAAAGGAACAAATACAAATGAAATGTCTTTAAGGTGTCATACTGGAGTCTTGGAAGGGTGACAATACAGTTTGGAAGGTCAGTGTGAATAGGAAGAAAGGAGCTGGAGGAGAAGGAATAGGAGGGGAAGGGAACTGACACTGGGAGATGATTTAGAGAGGGGTGGACACATGGGAGACAAGCTGGGGAAGGTTTTCCTGCGATAGGAGGCCCAGGCCCTGGTCACGTCAGAACATGTGGTCTCACCTGGCTCACGTACTTCACAGATCTCAGTGAAACAGCTCCATCCTGAAACCAAAAGCTGATGAAGTCTTTCCCTTCCTGGGTCCAGGTAGGCACCTCAGGGCCAGGTCAAAGGGGCAGGAGTGAGTCATGGGTAGACTAGCCTTTGCTGGTGCAGGAGGCCTGGGCTTGTCATGAAGCTGAGGTTTAGATACCTTTGGTGCTTAGGCCCCTTTTTTTTTTTTTTTTTGTGGTACCAGGAATCAAACTTGGGCTCTTGTGTCTCCACAGTTGGTGCAGTACCACTTGAGCTAAATTCCCAGCCCTTGGGCCCTTTTATTGGGGCTGAGGACTGAGGGGATATCAGGTCTCCTGCTAGCCAGGTGGGAACATTGGGGAGTTCTATGCCTGATTTAGGCAACAGAGACTCCATAAAAGGGAAAGGGCCTACCTTTGCCTGCTCTTGGCACCCAGCATACTTTGGATTGGAGACTGGGGTGAGGTTCATTTAATAGACACCCTGTTCCTGCCAACATGGGCTCAGTCTTAGGGCAGGTGAGCGAGCGAGTGAGTGAGTGAGTGAGTGTGTGTGTGTGTAGGGTGGTTGTGGTCCCAGTGCTTTCAACAGCCAAGGACTGGGGAGAGGAAGGAGGAAGTGCCAGCTGCCTACTACCAGGCTCCATGCACCTGTCATTTTATTTGATCCTCACAATTGTGCCTGTGATTCCTCCTTCCTTCTTTTCTCTGAGGATACAACTGCAAATTCATTTGCATGGTTATTTGATTAATTTCTGTTTCCTGTTTGCATGCTCCATGAGGCCAGCCATGCTTGCTTCTTCCCACTGCTTCTCTAGACCCTGCACAGTGTTACCTCCCATGGGCACTACTCAGAAAGCCTTTGTGCAGTGGATTCTTAAAACTTTTCCTAAGTACTATTTTATAGCCTTCTTCCATGGACCTTCTGGAAGGCTGGGGGAGAGCCGGGCTGCCTTATACCATGTCTATATAAGAATGGGGCTGACTCCCAGCTTCTTGCATGTATGCAGTAGCTCTTGATGACTCTGTGGTGTGGCTCCCGGGCTGCAGCAGTCCTCCGGGTCCGGAGAACCACAAAAGGAAAAGACTGCATGGTGACACTGTTCTGTATTGCTGGGAAGTGCTGTGGGACTTCTCTGTCAAATACCCAGGAGGCCCTGCTCAAGGGAGGACTGGAGCCACTCTTCCATCTGTCTGTCTGTGCTGTTATATGTTGTTACAGCTGAGTGTCTAGGTCATCATCTCTCTAAAAAGAATGTAGAGGACTGGCTCAGGTGTATGAAGAGGGCATATGCATCTCTCATGCTATGATGGGAATCAAATTTTCTCCAAATCTCAGTGCTTCTGAAGGTGCCAATCCTGACACACAGAAAAACACCGTGGAGCCAGGTAGCAGCCGCTTTCTTTCATCTTGGGAAGTGCAGACCTGGCCCAGCTCCAGGCCTCTTGGTATGGCCCCACTGGTAGATGGGTGTGCTGTGAGCGTTTCCCTGCTGGAACCTTTGCAGAATGCTCTGCCACATGTTCACGTACCACGTCTTGATGGAGTTCTTGCCGGTCAAGCTCTGTCTCCACTCTTGCTCACCCTCTTTCTCTTCCTCCTGTCTGTTTGGCACAGCTTCCGATTTACTCCTTGCAGTCTCCCTCGCTAAATTCCTTCCTTGTCCCAGGCATTACCCTTTTGTGTTCCAAGCAAGTGAGTTTTTCCATTCTTTCTTTTTTACCACTGCCCACCTCTGTTGAGAGGGGCACATTTCTCCCTTGTGGACATGGGCCCAATTACTTCCTACATACATGACTACATACATACAGAAGAATTTTGTGCACTCCTTTGAAGTCCCAGTTGCCTTATCATGGACTTGACCAGAGTGAGGTGACAGGTGTAACTTTGTTTTCCCTCCCTTGACTAAGCATGAGTTTCTCTGAAGTGCAGAGTAATTTTTATTATTTGCTGTGGTTTCGATGTGTATTACTCCCTTCACCTATTGAATAGTGCGAGGAAGAAGCCAAATTACATATCTACGTTAGAGTCATGTGCTTTATTTTGTTTTGTATTGGGGTTTGAACCCAGGGACTTTGCACTTATCTGCCTACCCAGCCTTTTTCAACTTGTATGTTGAGATGGGGTCTCATTAAGTCACTAAATTGCCCTGGTTGGACTCAAACTATGTGGTCCTCCTGCCTCTGCCTCCCAGAGTGCTAGAATTATAGGTGTGACTTAGATTCTTATAGATACCATTCTGTCAGATTCTTTTCATTGTGTCTCAGTTACCTTTCTCTTTGCTGGTACAAAATGCTCGAAACCCAATGTTCAAGAAAGAAAGGTTGAGTTCATCTCACAGCTCATAGAGGCTTCAGTTGATTGTCAGTTGGCTCCTCCAAAGCAGGGTGGCGGGGCAAAGGGGGATCACAAAGGAGGAACAGTTCATGGCAGCAAAGCAGTGAAGTAGCAAAATGGCAGCGGCAGCAGCAGCAGCAGCAAGCAAACGTGCCTTTGCATCTCATCTAGGCTACCTGTCCTTTTGGGTAGTGCCACCCACTCCCAGGCTGGCCTTCCCATTAACCGCACTCAGAACTATGCCATACCAATCAGTGTACTAATTTAGTAATCAACACACCCTTCCTCTCAGCATCACTCACTTAATACAAGCATCATCCTAAGTCTGGCCCCACCTATGACTGCATGAGGTTTTAGTGGGATATCTAGACTCAGGCCATACACATTGATAAAGAAGTTGAACCTCAGAGAGTGCAATAGTAATGCAACATGTTTTGCAGTGCTTTATCTCACTAAGCCTCCCTTGCCCTGTAATTCTGCATGTTAGCTAGCTACCAGCCCCATTCTACAGAAAAGGAGGCAGAGGCAGACAGAGATATGGTAGGAGGTTGCAGGAGGTGAATAAGGTCACATCTCCACAGAGTGGTGGGGCCTCATGGGACCTGCGTGCCCCACTCATGCTCTCTCTCCCTGGGTGCTCATTCCAGCCAAAGGGCAGAGCCTAAGCAGTGGGCACGGGTCCTAGAGTTCTGTCCTCTGTAGGCATCTTTGGATCTGACAGCACCACATGCCCTTCCAGCTGGTCTGGTCCCTGTGCCCCTGTCTGGAAGCAGAAGTAATGGTAAATATTTAATTGTGCTTCCACCATAACTTTCTGCCAGAACTCTCAATATGCTTTATAAATGCAAATGAGTACTCTCTTCCTCTCCAGGGATATGTAAACCTCCTCAAATCACTTTTATTCAGCCCCCACCAGAGTGTAATACCATCATCAGGAGCTTGTGGAGCCAGAAGAGAAGTCACCCTTCATCATATGGAGTGGATGGTTTATGGCTCTGTGGTCTTCCATCTCCACAGTGGGCAGGGTGCAAAGAAATGGATTCCTCTGCCTGCAACTTCTGCCCAATACACTGCACAGAAAATGTTATTTATAAGCAGATTCTATCGCAGGCATAGAGTAGGCGATGATGACTATTATGAAGGCTGAGATTGTATTTCTGAAGTTAACAGAACAAATGAGTCCTCAGAGAGTTTGAGACTCAATTTTTATTTTTGATTCTGGATTCTGTTTCCCTTGCTGCTAGCACCCCTGGCTTTCTTGCTGTTTCTTCAATAAGATCCACGGTTGGGGGGAAGATGCCTTATTCTAGAGGCTCTGTGGCTTCTTGAGTGTGTGAGCAAGGGCTCTCATACCTCTCCCTTGACCCTGAAGTTATAGGAGAATCCCCAGAAGTCCAGATGTGCCAGATAGGCCTTAGGCAGAGGTCTGCATCTGTGGGCACCAGGACGGGAAGCTGTGTGGCATTATGGAAAGCTTTGCACCTCTGTGTCTCGGTTCCGAGCTCTGCCACATGGATGTGTTTGCCCCTACCTTGGACCCACCTGGTAGAGACATTTTAATAATCATGGAGATGAGTTTCTATGAGCCGTGTGGAGTGTCTTCTGAGAAGTGAATTATGTAAATCTGGTGTGTCATTATGATCATTACTGGTGCCGTGAAGTGGATCTGGGGGAGAGGGCGGGCTGCTTGTGCAGGGCCCGGCCTCCCCAGCTGTCACACAAGTGGAGAGAAAGCAAACTGTAGGAGTCTGTGCCAGTGCCATGTCCTGTTCCCAGTCCCAGGCATGACTGTCAGCCCAATGTGAACCTAGCAAGAAAACGCAGGTTTCTCTCTTCACAGTAGCTCCCAGCCCTTTCTCGTTTGAGGACTCTCTTCCTGAGGGGCAGAACCACTGTCTGGGTTATGGGCACAATGCAGAGCATCAGGGGGTGGGGGAGGTGCTTGGTGGCCTTCTCGGCTTCCGTTCCCCCTGGGTGCCCATGGAGACACCCTTACCGACCTGACCCTTGCTCCTACTTCATGCACACCCTGCTGGTGTTCATGGGTTCCCCTCCTGAGTCCTACTGGGGGCCAGGCTGCCTGTGTTTTGTTAGCCGAGTTCTGCCGTGTTCTCTCAAGGAGCAGGCAGCTAAGGTAAAGTGGTGGGGTCTTGTCAGGCTCCTCTCTCTTCTCCCATCAGGCAGCTTCTGGGCCGAGCACTTGGCAGTGAGAGCACAGGGAGCCGCTTTCCTCAGCCCAGCTCCTCACTGTCCCTTCTGTTTTTATTTTCACAGCCTTACCCAGTTGGTGGGCTTCTAAATCTTTGCTTTACACAGGGAGTCCTTCTGTTTCCTAATAGGGCCAAGATTTTGTAACTCTGCCTTCTGTATTCACACCTCTTCCTGAAGAGGAGACACAGGAAAAAAATCGAAACAGCAGATCATTTATATCTTACCCCTTCCCTGTTTGTTCGGCACTATGCAGCTAGGGCGCTCTGAACTTTTCCTTCAGCACATACCCTGGTGGATCTGGGTAAGAGCCTCCTCCAGCATTTACAACACTACTGTGTATCTTCCAAGGTGCCCCTCTGCCAGCGCAGTTTCACATGCCTGTAGTCCCAGCTATTCTGGAGGCTGAGGCAGGAAGATCCCCCAAGAGTTCAAGGTCAGCCTGGGCAACATAATAAGATGTTGTCTCTTAGGAAAGAAAAAAAAGAAAAACAAAAAACCCCCAAAAAACAAAAGATGCCTTTCATCTGGACAACTGAATTTTCACATTAAAAAAAGAGAACATTGATCCAAACCTTCCACTTTCTGCAAATAATTAACTAAAAATGAATAGTAAAATAGTGGTAGATTTGAGTCAGGTAGAATTCTCAGATATGGCAGTAAACTATAGAAAAAAATTAATAAATCTGATTTGGTCTGAATATAAAACTGCTTTCTGAAAGATATTGTTAAGAAAATGCAGTGACAAGCCACAGAGTAGGGAAAAAAACATAATTTACAAAGTATATATTTAGAAAAGGACTTGTATCCAAAACCTATAATAAGCGAACTCTTGGGAGATTGCTAAATGGCTAAATGGCTGAATAGAGGTGCCCAGTACTTGCCTCTTCCACAAAGAACAAAACAACAAATGAATGCCTGCATTTCCAGGGAATGGCTGAGAAGAGTGCTGGAACTTATAAGGGAAAGGTGGGTCCCTGTAAGACACAGAGGATTGTGATTCTAGCCAGGGAAGTTGTATGGCTACTACACTATGGCACCTGTTAGCAATTGGAGCCAAGTCCAACACAACCCACAAACCAAACACTGAGTCACCCTCACAAGAAACTCTGACTTGGAGGCTGCTTATTAAATTAGCACAGGTCTGACCTACCCGAAGTCCACGTGTTAATGCAGGGCCGCAAGACGTTTTAACAGGCTGCACCAACCTCATGACTCAGTCCCGGTGAGAGCAGGCTGAGGGGTTTGGGGTACAGCCTTGTCCTAGCTCCCTGAGTCCCTTGCAGAGCCTTGGGGAAGGGGGTGGGGGCAAAGGGACTTATGGGAAAACCGAGTCCTGGAAGAGTGGTCTGGGAGTAGGTGGGCAGCTAAATGGGGTGTCAACATGAATGCCGGAAGAGGGGAAAGGGAATCGTGGGGGAGGAGAGGTTGTCAGAGTTGGCCCAGGCAGCTAAGGAAGCAATTAATGTGGCTTCTGGTTTAATGTGGCTGTTGGTCAAATGTGGCCTGGCTTCGTCTGAACCCTGGGGGGAGCCATTCAAGAAGGATTTGGCTCTCAGGGATGGAGTGGTGGATGGCAGATGGCTGCACTCCACACAGCCTGGTGGTGAGAGAGCCCTGGGCTCGGTGCGAAAGACGTGAGGTCTGTGGTGAGCTTAATAGCCTGAGCTGGAAGATACCCAAGGTTTCTTGGAATACTTAGGTTTACTCTTAACGAGTAGTTTCATCAACACAAGGGCCACTGTCTAGCCATCCTTCTAACTCATGAGTTCTGTTCTTTTTGATTTTCAGAAACATTAATGGACACCAGGACGGCTACTGCAGAGCTGGGGTGGACAGCCAACCCTGCCTCCGGGGTGAGTGTCAGACTACCATCCTTCAGTCCCCCTGTGCCTCCATAGAGAAGTACCAGAGCAGGGGAGCAGGCTATAGGTGTGAGTGGCCGGACCCGTTGTCCATCCACAGAGTTAGCACCGGGAGTCTCAGACCAGATCTGCTCTCTAGTGTGGTGCTATAGAACATCTCTGGACTGGTCCTTCCCAGGAGCTGCCTTAGAAACTTGGGCCATGGCTGTAGAGAATGGGGGTGCTTTGGTGTTGGCCCAGTGCTATGAAGAGGGTGAGGACATGCGGAAGAAGCTGGAGTTCAGAAGGGCAGAGCTCTCTTTCACTTGGAGACTTTCTTAGACAGATATTCTTGGTTTATTTCTTCACTGTTCACAAACCTGGACAGACCTGTCACAGCAAAGAGAACACAGTCTCGAGGACTCATGTTCTCCAGTGGGTACCAGTATGTTGATGTATCCTAGGCTCTGATTATGCAGTCAGGATGCCATGAGCATATGCTTGAGAGGGACAAGGCAGGTTGGAGCCTTGGGCACCTGGGTTTGCCCTGCTCAGAGGAGACAGAAACTAGCTGCCATTGCAACAGACTTTGTCCAGAATGCTCGACCTGTGGTACAGGCTCCACAGAAAGAGGCCAAAAGAAAGGACTCCTTGCATGGGACTAACTGGGTACCTTCACTGTTGTACTCGAGGACTGCCCAATGTGGGAAGGGAAGGGGTTGGGTCATCTGCTCAGATACAGCCCACAGATCACTCTCCATTTTTTTGCCGGAAAGCTGACCATTGTGTCACATGTCAAAACCCGAGTGTATTTATACCTAAATGAAAAATGCTGCTTTATAATTAAGCACCCTCCATTCAGTTTCAGGCCTTTAGGTTTAACCTAAATCAATGACCACCTGGTGTACAGAGGTTGAAGGTACCAAGTACATATGTGAGGTAACAATTGTCAGGGAGGGCTGAGTTTCCACTGAAGTTTGTTCTGAGATCTCCACTGAGGCTCCTGGTGACCCCTTCTCAGCCTGCGCTTCACACCACCTCAGTAGCGGAGAGCAGAGTACTGTGGGGAACCACAGCAGCGCTCTGTAAACGGCACTTTATGGTCTCATGGTTCTTTTCACAATCTGCCCCAGTTTCTAGACCCTGCCTGGTCTGCCCCACGCTGCCCGTCTCCCTGACACTGTCCACAGGTGTTAGCTCTGTCCTCAGCCACTCTGGGACCTAGCTAGGTGCTCTTCTGTCTGTGACCGGGGAAGGCGCCCTTTTCCTCAAGCCCAAAGCAGACAGCCCAAAGTGTCTTCCCACAGACAGACGATTGCTTGGCAAAGCAGACACAACCTCTTCCACTGGCCAGAGGATGACTGAGCTTTATCTCTTGGGATCCAATGTCTGTTATCCAAATATAAAGTTAGGTCCCCATTATTCTTGATATTTCTCTATTTCTTCAGTCCAGGCCCCTGAGTTTAGGAGATGCTCAGGTTAGGTTTATTGTGACTCAGGAAGACATTTGCTGTAGATCTCTCAATACCCACTTGTCAATAAAGAGCATAATTAGGGATGCAAATGGAGCTGGATGGAAAAGCAAGTCCAGGTCTCTCTGATGACCAGGCCTATTTGATTTGCTTATTAGAAATCCTAGAGTTCTTGTCTTCTCTTACTTTTGAAGAGCTGAGCTAAGGTTTATCTGCTATGTTCACCTGCATGCTGCTGGCCTCCCTGTGTGTGTCTGTGAGATGTGTGGCCTAAGTGTGAACATCGACATGAGCTCTTATTTCCCAAGGGTGCTCCCCAGCCTTGTGGAATCCACCTCCATCTGTGCTGCCCTGAGAGCCACCTTTACAGCTTGGGACACATGCAGCTGACTACCTTAACACTGGTTCATCTTCCCTAGGGGAAGGGGGACTTGGTAGAGATTCCTCTGTGGAAAAGAATCCAGGACAGAGCTCCCTACGCCTTCAGGATGTGTGGGCTGGGTCCATGTGTTCACTCCATGCATGTATGCATGCAATATATGTACATATATGTACTACTATAGATATGTGTGTTTATGTCTGCATAAGGATGTATATATATTTGTATATATGTCTATATTTATATATGTATACACAGATATATGTATTAGGTATGTGGGTATCTATTTTTATATTTCTTTGTATATATGTGTACAGATAAACATGTGTAGGTCTGTGTCTGTATATGCATTTACACGTACGTGTGTGCACCTGTGTTTATAGATATATGTGTGGAAATAATACTGGGTGATAGACAAAGTGAAATAAACACTCCTTCCTGATGCCTCTAGGCAGATCTCAGAGGACTGGGCACATTTTTAGGGATGGAAGATTTGTGGACCAAGGACTGAGCTTGCATAGTGGCCACTGTGAAGTGAGCAGCACTTATCTGGGGGTCCATGTCTGTGCTGCCTCCCACACAAGAGGCACACCCAAGAGCATGGGGACTCAACTCTTTTGCTACCACACCACTTGCTGGTTCTACCTGGGGAGTGTTGGGGCTACTCAATGGGCCTTGGCCATCTCCTAATCCCCATCACATCCTCCAGGCTCCCTCACCAACTGCCCACCTCATGGGAATCAGCTAAGTGCACTCAGGGCAAAATCTACTCTCATAATGTCTTGTTGATTTGCGGCCAAGCAATAGCAAGCAAAACTGATTTGGGCTGATAGGCGAGAACTTCAGGGAGCACCAGGTAAGGCCTTAGGCCTTCACATCAAGTGAACTGACTTGCATTTCACCTCTGCTGCTCCTGCCGGATGATCTGGAGGCCTGTGATTTAGGCTGGTTCTGCTCCAGTTTTCTCCTCTGGTCAGTGGGGTAACCAGGTCACATGTGCAGCAGTGTTGGCAGGAAGTTTTCCTGGATACATACTTAGGAAATACTAGCATATCACTAATGCTATGGAGAGCTACATTTTCTCTTTTTTTATTTTTTATTTTTTTTTGAGACAGGGTCTTGCTTTGTAGTTCAGGCTGGCTCTGAGCTCACTATGTAGCCTATGCAAGCCTTGAACTCAGCAATCCTCCTGTCTCTGCCTCCCGAGTGCTGGGATTACAGGCGTGAGCCACCATGCCCGGCACTGTGGTATGCAGTATTGATTGTTGGTGGGCATGAGTCTCCATGGTCAGCACTGTATGTGGTTACCGGGGATCGAACTCAGGACCTTGGTGCTTTCAAGGCAGGTGCCAGAACCACTGAGCTAACCCTCTGGCCCTCTTTTTTTTATTTTGATGTTATAGTCATGCAGACTAAGACAGAAGGGCCTGGGGTTGATTAGGTAGATCCAAGAGGTTCAGCTGTGGGCCAAAAGGTCTTTGTGAATGGACTTTCTCACTGAATTTTAGGACATGCTAAGGAATGAGGGCAGATAGTGGTAAGGTTGGTCAGACTTTGTTAGTCTGTTGCCACTGTTTGGGAGCTTGGGGCTGATTTCTAGAAGCCCTTCTCATCTTGTACTTTGCATCAGTCAGGGGTTTTTGGTGGCCAGTGACAGCAAAGCACAATTCAGTCTTGGAGAAATATCTTGGCTCATGGAACTGGATGATCCAGGGACTGATGTGGCTTCATGTTTGGGAATCCAGATCTTTAAGATCATTCTGTCTCCCCACTCATCTCTTTTCCCCTCCCTTGTCCCATCCCTTTCTCCTCTTCTCCCACATTACTGGTTCCATCCTCTTAGTGATAAGGTGACTGCAGCAGCTCCACCCCTTTTCCCTTTTCCCTCCTCTTCAGAGGAAGAACAAAAATTTTCTCTGGTTCCTCATGCAGAAGTCTGGGATTAGGTCTGAATGGGTCTGAATGGCTTGATTAGAATCCTGTGCCCACCTTGAACCAAACCCTTTAGCCTGAAAGTGCACAGTGCTTAATGGCCCACACCAAGCTCCATATCCACCTTGTGTTGTGCAGAGGCCACTGGAAGAGTAGGAGGTGGTAATTCCTCAGAGGAAACAAACATTTAGCTACCAGAAAGATGAGGAGATGAGGGATGTCTCACACCAAAGGGTGGGCCTAAAGCAGTTTATAGACAGGCACACATTAATCCTCACTGCCCCGTATTACAGAGGAGGAAAATAAGGCACAAAGCAGCCGTTCAATGGCCCAAGGTCATATGACTCAAAAGAGGCTGGCAGGCAGGCCCTCCTGGGTCCTCTGTCCTTCTCAGTGACATGTTGCCAACTGCAGTGTCTTGGGAGGCAGATTCTGGAAGGAAGTCCCAGGTGCAGTTGCTGTGGAATGCTTGGACTCAGGTTTAGGCTGTACAAGGTTTCTTTTTCTTTTCTCTCAAAGTACTTGCCATGAATGAGTGTATATCCTTTTCCTGAGCTGTTACCCAGAAATCGGTACCAGTTTGTTAGCTGAGAGAGGCCCACCTCCTGCTGTGGGCCTCTGACCTTCTGGTCCTCCCTTTTCCCCTCTCCTCCCTTCTCCTTTCCAGGTAAACCACTGAGATAAGTCAGAGCTCCCCACCCTCAGCTTCCCACTTGCTCTTTATCTTTTTCTCTCTCTACCAAAAGGCCTGTAATTAGGAAACATTAGCAGGCTCAAAACAGCTTTCATACCTGAAACATTCTCTGTAATTGCACTCAGCAGAGCTCTTCCCTGGCTATTAATGTCACTTTTATGAAGCAATGAGGAGCAAAACACCCTGAGGCACTTAAAACATTTTTTATATAATATGCGTCTTTTAGGAATGAAGGTTTAAAATCACCTCGATGACAAGAGACAGTGATAGACAAAGGTATGGGAGCTGGGACAAGAGCCAGGAGGTGGGGCCTTCCCCAGGATAGGAGGCAAAGTGGGCCCCAAGACTCAGACCTGCTCTCTCTCTAGGAAGAGGTATGGCTGCCATAGGGCAGGGCGGTGGACACTTGATGGATCCCCAGAGAAGAAGAGTGGGGCCAGTTGAGAGCTGGGCTCCCACTCTGCCCTCCTCACCCTTTGCAGTTGCTCCCTCAGAGGGCTCTTAGATGATGTGGGCCGTGTATGTGTGTCATGGGGAGGCAGAGGGAGTGGTGCAGAGGACCATTGCCATGGAGGAGAATATTAGTTGTTACACCAATTGCAGAAGTGCATTTGGTATGACTCTCTGTGTGTGTGTGTGTGTGTGTGTGTGTGTGTGTGCCCACATCTGTCTGTCTGTGTGTTATGGGTAGGAGAGGCTGAAAGAGGTGTTTTTCCTAGTTTGCTGGACTAAGAACTCCAGGAGTAACGATGGTTCACCAGAACTTTGATGTTGGCCATATTTATTTTCTTGTGTTTGCAAATAAAGACTCTTTTATCAGCAGAGCAGGAGACATTTCTGTCTACAAATTTCAGTTGGTACCAAACCCACCTCTGCTTTCCTGTAAGTGGAGCCTGACATAGGTCACTCACAGTAGCCACATTGCCACCCAACTGGGGGCAGACAGAAGGAGGGGTCAGACGGATGGCACCCACTTCCTAAGCCACTGCCTACCTGCACATGCACAGGCTTAGCCCTTGTTTGCTCAGACAGGTGCTGTTCCTCTTCTCTAAAACTTTTCCTGAGAAGGAGTCTCTCAACATAACCCTGTCCCAACCCTGGAAACTTTCTGCAACTGGTGTTGGAGACTGAGGATCAATTGCTGGTGACATCTCTTCTCTAGCTGCAGGGCTAGCAGCTCTCAGGACAGCCAAAGGGAGCAGGACTCCTGACAGGCACCGGGATGGGCCGCAGCTGGCTCAGCCCTTTAGGCTGGAGCTCACAGCTCCTCAGATTGGTGACTCAGGTGAAGGACAGTATATGGTACTGCTGGGATAGATATCGCATTAGAAGGAAGGTAAGGAGAGTTACAGCTTCTAGAGAAGAGGCACAGAGGAAACAGGAAGAAAAGGTCAGTGTCGTCATAAAAATAATGAGGGCATAAGCCTGGCCCCAGGAAGGATGAGTTTTGCTTCTCTGGAAATGAAGAAGCCCACGGATGATGCTTTTGGCTTTACTTCGACTTACAGCTAAAAGTGTTAGAATAAATCGGCCAGAATTTCACTATATATTTAGAAAGGAGCACCCCCAAGATTTTGAATCTGATGTCCAGCTTTATTTCCACTTTTTTGCTATTTTCTTTAACCTCTCTGAGCCCACATTCTGCTTCAATAATGAGTAATATAAGAACTTATGTACAGAGTGATGGGGAGAGTTAAACTGCTTATCTTTCTATAAACTAAGCTCAGCACAATGTTATTTGCTTTGATACAAGCAGTAGAACCAACTTGCGTTTGAGAGAGTTAATTTGCAATGGGGTGAGATTGAGAACTGATTGAAGGAAAGCCCTGGAGATACAAGATCAACACCCCAGCATTTCTGTTAGGTTGTGTTTCTTTCATGAACATCAGCAGGTGCACCTTGTTATTAACAGCAAGGTTATTGTTATTAATAACTACTACCAGGAGTTACCATTAGTTAAGTACTGACGGTATACCAGGGTTGGACATTATTCGAATGAACTTATTGACTTTTCATTAGCACCCTGAAGCTATGTGGCAGTTTCCCCATTTTTCAGAGAGGTCTCTGAACCTCAGCGCTAACTTTAATCTCCAAAGTCAGAGGAGTTTGGGTAGGGGTATCAAGGAGATAGATTCTAAACTTGTCTGACCACAACACTTAACTCTTGTCACTGAAGGAATCTCAGAGTTGTAGATTTTTGAGAAACCGAAGACAGGTAGATAACAAGGAGGCACAAAGGTTTCTTAATATTCTGCAAAAGGAAATGGTAGGTTGGCAAGTCATGGTCCAGCAAGCAGAGCATGTATTAAGTACTCAATGAGTCATGTTTTTAAAGAAACCTTTGCAGGGGGAGGTGAAACAGTTGATTTGTAATGTATGATCTGAGGCCAGAGAAGCAAGCCTAGCTGGATTGTGGAGCTTGTTCTCAGGATGCCTGTGCCAGACTTTGGCCTCCACTGAGGCCTTCATGGAGTAAAAACCACCACTACCACACTCCTACTCCCACCTCTGGGCCTTGGCAAACATTCAGGAAGTGAGGACTTCTGGCGGGACAGCTGTGAGGAGGCCCCTGTGGTTTCTCTGTCTTACTCAGTGTCTTGAGCATCAGTTCTGCAAAACAAGCCCCTTCTCCATTTGAGCTAACAGTCTCAGAGTGGTGCATCCACATGTTCATGCACATTGCCCCACTGGTCATTTTTCCCCAGTGGAGACAGAGACATGTCCAACCGATATTTTAACATTACAAACAAAGGGCAGGCAACGTGAAAGATGCTGCAGTTTAGATTCTGACTTATCATGCTGATGGAGAGCTCAGCTTTCCGGCCAATGTGGCCAGTGACAATGATTTGTGTTTACCTTTAGGTATAAACAATGGACTGTGCAGTGGAAGTCAGGGATGGTGCACAGAGTGCAGGGACAGGGAAACCTAGATTGATCTGAAGGCATTCAGAAGAACAGTCCAGGTGCAAGTCAGAGGTGATGGCTGTGGGCCACTGTTGTTGGTACTGACATGAATGTATTTGAAACTGTGGACCTCCTTTGGGAGCTGAATTTCAAAAAGGACACTGGGGGATCAATGAGTGATTTTTTTCATTCAAGAAGTGTTTGTGGATTTGATAACCTTAGCCTAGGCGTAGTCTGAAGCTCTGACAAGGTGTGCGCGAAGGAATGAAATAATTCTCAGTGGAGGCCAGAGTCCCTCCGTTTTCCTAAGACCAAACTCCAGCAGCCACAATCACAGGAAAAACAGCCCTGTAACGCAGGTTTGATATGACAGCCATATTCCCATCCAGTTGCGGGGGGAAGACATGACAGAAGAGCATCCTTTTCCCAAATTTGGGTTTCTTGCACAGTGAGGCAGAGTTTCCTCTACCCCAAGAATGGGATGGAAGCCAAGAGCTTGTTCCAGAAGGCCGAGCCCCTCTCTCCTCCCATGTTGTCACTCATGTCTCCAGGACAACTCCAGCTGGCTGTGGCCAGTTTGGCCATGTGCAGCGTGCTCACAGGATATGAAGCTCATCTCCTCAGCCTATAACCCACTGTGGTGGCTCAGTCTCGGGATGGGCCCCCTGAGCAGAAATCCCTCCAAGTGACGGGAAATGCCATCAGTCTTTCCAGGGGTAGCTCTCTACTCTTCGATCAGTAAAGGGCAAATCTGAGCCTCACAGGATAAGGCAGCTGGGGCCTGGGGCCGGCAGCTCCCGCCCCTGACTTGTTCAACAAGGCCTTGTTGGGCAGCAGTGAGAACCACATTCAATCGACAGCTTAAGATAATCACATGTGTGAGGCACTGGGATAATGGCAACTGAATACCCTGCCGCCGTTGCCATAGTGACCAGCCAAGCACTGGTTCCCTCCCCTTTTTTTTTCTTTCTTTCTTGTTTTCTAGACCTCCTTGTTATAGGGATGGCTGATGGGGTGGGGGATGGGTTTGGGAAATGGGAAAGAGGAGGGAAGGGGGAGGGGAGACCCGAGAAGGCCTGCCCATTATACCCTCTTTAAATACCCCAGCTGGAGGTATTTTAAATCTCAACAGAGATGGAGAGAAACAGTGTCTTAATCCCCAGCTCCCTGTGAATTATTTAAAGGGATCTTGTCAGAAGGATGAATTTGTCACTGTTGCAGTGTCAACAGCAGCAGCAGCTGTCATAATGGCTAAGGACCCCACTCCAGGCAGGGCTGGTAAGCAGCGCTGCTGCCTGGTGGAGGTTACAGCTGCCTGGATGGCACAGGCCAGATGCTCTCCTCCGGAGGCACAAGCCTGCACTGTTATTCCTGGTGTGCTGGCTGAGCCCTCAGTGTGGGATGTGTCAGTCTGCAAGGAGACGTATGTTCTCTGGATCTCAGGCCAACTCGCCTTCTAGGAGTGTGATTCTCAGCAATGTGTGGTCTCTGAGCACTGAGGCAGGCTCCCTTTGGCCCTCAGTGGTCACATGGCATTCACAGGGTAGGCCAGCTGGAGGGAAGGCCATGGCCAGCACCCCAGTTGCACACATGCTCACTCAGGAACACACATGTGCTCACACATGCATGGAGGCAGAAGTACCGGCTAGGCAAGCAGCCAGTCAGGTAGGAGAATTACAGATCATGCACACTGGGGAGAGAAAGCCTAGCCTTCAAGGACAGATGATGGGCCTGTGTCCCAGAGAATCTAAGCAGATGACTGCAGGATGGGGATTCATACTCACTGACTCCCCAGGGCTCTGACTTGGGTTTAGGCACTTAAAAGGTATAAATCAAACTTAGTCCTCACAATCACTTCCTGAAGTAGGTACCATCCATTTCCCAGTGTTGTGGCAAAGAAACCAAGGCATAGCGAGGTTTACAACCGTGGCTGGGTCTGGCTGAGTGCGGAGCCCTTAACTCAGCCCATGCGCTCGTTTCACCATGATCTGGTTTCCAGCCAGGCAGCACTGCAGCAGTGCTTCTTATCCTCAAGCCTTGTTTGAAAGAATGGACGCGCCCTTGTAAGATTAGGTGCGCTTGCTTGGAGCCCCTCTCCTCCATCGCCATACAGATTTCCTGCAGTTCCCCATCACTCAAAATTTCTGGTGAGTTTTGTGGAGCTTTGCAGCCTTAGTGACTGCACTGGGAATCAGTGTATGCCTGTTTTCCATACTCTGATTGCAAGCACCCTAAGGAATGTATCCTTGTTGTAAGTCTGTAGTTTTAGGGAATTCGTGGTTTTGAGTCACTGCAATCTGGAAACCCTTTGTAGGTGCTGGGTTTCAGAAGCAATACTCCACTGCATTTCAGCCACCTTTTCTTTAGTGCACCACGTGGGCGATGGAAACCAGTGGGGTGCCATTCGTGTCCTCCTAGCCCCACACATCTGGGAGGCAAATTAAGCATATTGGGAGGTGAGCTGTTGCTCAAGCCCTCAGGGGAGCCATTGAGTAAATGCTGCCTTGGTTGGTTGGTGTACTAAATGATAGATCCCTCTGGGCTTGTAGGAGTTTATGCCCCATGGACCGCATTTTACATTTTAATTAGCCTTCTAGCTTGTCTAATACTGAGCTCTTTCAGGCTTAGTACATTGCCTACATTGGAACTTATTCCAGGCTGATTGTCTAGGCAGGCTTGGTGGTGGTTCGAGCTCAGCCCTGAGCCATCTGCTGGCCTATAGAACCCTTGCCTCCTGCAGCCTTTGTGAAGCTGAGTGCTGCCTGGGCTCCAGGGAGCTTCTTGTTCAGAGGGTAGCCACTTCCTCTGATTGAACAATACCAACAAAGTCCCATTGTGGCCCCATAGAGCATGGTAGCACCAACTGTTCATGAAATAGCAGTCTACTCCAACAGCAGTTTATGCCTAAATACAAACTGCAGGATGAGCCAAAACCTGTGTGTTGTGATTAATTTTGGCTCCTGTGGTCTGAGATGGTGGGCTGACATTGGCTCAAAAAATGCCTGAGAGAGTGCCCATATTAATACGGGCCCAAAGGAGGACAGGGAGATTCCCTAGAGCAGGGAAAGGGGTTGCTGGCTCTCCTTGCAGATAGGTAAGGAGAAGGACTTTGGCTCTTTAGTCCCTGCATTCTGTTGATCACAGGGAAGGATTATTTATCTAGGATGGAGATGAGTTCCACACGCTGATGACTCAGCTAGAGATGGATCCTGAGTTAAGGTGGTAATAATGAGGTGATCATAATAGTCATGGTTGTAATTGGTACTCAGTGGATGCTAGTTAGCTGCAGGCACAGAGCTGGATGAGTTACTTCCATGATCTTTCAGACCCACCACACCTAGCAAAGTAAATAGTGCTTTCTAGATGAGGAACCTGGGGCTCAGGAAATTATCTATGGTCACAGAAATTTAGCTGGTAGAGGTGAGATCCACAGTCCTCAGTCACCTCTCCAGCATTATCTCTTTCCACCTCTCCTCACCCTTTGCTCTTGTAGCCACAGTAGTCTCCTGACTTTCTTAACAACATGAAGGGCCGCTCTTGCTTTGGGGAGCTAGGTCTTGTTTCCTTTGCTTAGAATGTATCTTTTTCTTCTGGTCTGGCTGGTGTGTCATTCTGATCGCTGTTCAGAGGAAGGCCTTCCCCAAACAGCCCACTAGCAGTTGCCTCTCTCCTTCTGTACTATGTAATAGCATTTAATGCTAGCTGATATCATTTTTTTGCTTATTTATCCTTTGGTTCACTCTGTTAGTCTATAAAGTCCATAAGGGTAAGGACTTTGACCCTTGCTACTATATCATTACCATCTAGAACACTGCTTGGAAATGGTAGTAGATACTGTCAACTCCTTATTTAAAAAATGAATGAGCTGGGCTTGAAGCATTAGAGAAGCTGGTATCTTTTTAAGTTAACAGACTGAAAAACCTATTTCAATAACTTCTCCTCCCATCTTAAATACAGATGAGCAGAGGAGGTGGGTCTTCCCAGCTAAGCCCTACAGACAGATTTTATGGAACCTATTGTGGGGCAACAATGTCCTGGCCATGGGGTATTCTGGGAGGGGTAAAAATACTGCAGCTGTCCAGGGAGTGCCCAGCTATTGAAAATCTTTCCAGAGCTCTGGGCTTGTGCTTGGAACTTTCACAAAGACACAGGGGGAACCAGCTTCAATCTTGATTCATCTGTACTAGCTTTTTGGTTTTGACCAATAAATATTGTTTCTTAGGTTGCTCATCCAGCTTATTATTTTGGCTGCAAAATGATCTTTGCCTAATTCTTTTGTTTCTTCATTTTTAAAAGATTGTTTTTTATTAGTACAGTTTTTTAATATGTGTTGATTACATTCATTCTGAAGAGTTGATACATAAAAACAAAAGTGCTTCCATTTCCCATCTCCTGCATCTCTTGATCCCCTTCCTATTTGCAAAAGATCTGTCTCCTTGTTTCCCAATACCTGTCTTTTATCTTAGTCTTCAGTTTGTATATGCTTTGTGTTTCTCATAGAAGAGAAATCTTGTACTATGTAAACTTGTGTGTTTGATTCATTTCACTTAGCATTATGATCCTAAGGTTTACCCTTTTTCTTACACATGACTATTTCTGATTCAAATCCATCCATGAGTTTACATGGACTGTTGGGTAGAACTGATGATGATGGCTTTGAAAGGGGCCTTCAGATAAATGAGTTTGGGTGGCATGCTTTACATACACACACACACACACACACA
Organism: Thryonomys swinderianus; assembly: GCA_004025085.1. Classification (NCBI taxonomy): domain Eukaryota; kingdom Metazoa; phylum Chordata; class Mammalia; order Rodentia; family Thryonomyidae; genus Thryonomys; species Thryonomys swinderianus. Next base: position 99,584 of record PVIC010000212.1, read on the forward strand.
CACACATGCACACTCATACACTGAGAACTACATAATCAGCTTAGTCAATATTTACTGTCCAAATATCAACAGACACTTAGAGCCTCTCAAGAGAATAGGATTTGTGAGTTCTAACTTCTAATAACCAAATCTAACAATCCTGGAACTTGGCAAGACCTAGAGGTGTCTTTCTTATATATCAGAGTCGTGGTCAGAAAACCTAAACAAGTTATACCTAGTGGATGTCACTGTTTTCATTATGTTTATGTCAAGAACTCCCAGTGGTCTATTTGCACCAATAATAGTGACCTTTCCAAAACTATTAATACTCTATGAGATTGTACAAGGCTGATTTGTTTCTTCTTTTTCAAGGGACAGGCTCAGCTGGTGGCACCTGCACTAAATCTTCAGTGAAAGACCTGGATCTGAGAAGGGAGAGAAGTGAAGGGACAGAACTGGGATGTTGCCTCAATCTTCCATCTTTTTTTTTGAGGGCTAGGCACTTGGGACTATGGGGAGGTATGCAGCAGTCTCCCAGCCCTTTAGGGGTAGATCCATGGGGGAGAGAGATTCATAGTATAGAAAGTTCATAGAAGCAGTTGAGTTAAGGATAAGGACTGGAGAGAAGAAAGTGGTCAGGGGGGAAGGTGTAAGGAAGGAAGGGCTGCATAGACATTGTGGAAGATGTGGACATGGGAAGCAAAAAGGAAAGAAAGTCCAAAGAGTTTCCTAGGCATCTGGCATGGTGGGCTGAATAGTTGAGGTACCTTCCTCAGATAGTGGACTACAGCATGCAAAGTGGTGATTCCAGTGTTTGTCAGAAGGGTTCAGGTACATCCAGACACTGAGGAGGGCTCAGTCTGGTAACATCTTACATGATGGTTGAAGTCTTGTGTGTGAATGTGATCACCCAGGACAAAGAGTGAGATGAAAATGAAGAGAGCCCTGAGAAATTTGTGATTACACTGGTCCTGGTTGTTGCTGGATAAAATGCTATTACATAGGACCAACATCATGAAGCTAAATGAGTGGAATGATTTTGCTAGTGAAATGAACTAATAAATTAGTCAAAACATAATTCCCTGTCCTCAAGGAGCTCACAGCCTTGTAGCAGAAACCAGAGTTGTATATATGAAACAATTAGAGAATAGTTCAAAACAGTGTATTATCAAATGCTAAATTGTGTGGAATAAATTCAATCATGTTCGAAGCATTCAGAAAAATAGAAACTGCATATGGCTAGGGAAGTCATCCTGGGCTCTCGTGGAAGAGGTAAGACCTATCTCTTGGGAGGCAAAAGTAGAAAAGAGAACTCGATCTCACCACAGATTAACCATCTGACTTCAGATCAGCTATTGAATCTTTCTGGGTCTCACTTAGCCCATTTGGCAACAAAAAGGTTGCTTTCAGCCATGTCTGCTATTCACTGGCTCTGTGTCTTGGAGATCAGAAGGGAAAAGAGTGGAGCAAGAGAAGGGCAATAGAGTCAGCAACAGTACCACTGAGGTGTAGAATGGGCATGGTCTTGGGTGCTCAGTGTGAGAGGAGACAGTGCTGACCTGGACGGACCTTTGCCATCTCTTGGCTTAGCTGCTGTCACTATGTTCAGGCTGAAAAACAAGCCTCTGTATGATGTAAGGTACTAGGGCTAGAATCTATGGCTTCTGGGTACTAACTGAGCACTCTGTCCCCAACCCTTTTGAAATTTTGAGATGGTCTCACTGAATTGAGATTGACCTAAAATTGAGATTCTCCTGCCTCAGCTTCTGGAGGAGGGAACTGTGTGGGCCACTGTACCCAGATCTTCTCTTCTGACTGTTTCTACTGTTCATGCCAGCCTCTTAAAAAAAAAAAGCAGAAAATTGATGAAGCTGAATTTATCAGTTTATGGCTTCTGAGTTTTCTGTCAGAATCAGTATATAGCAGTTGCCCCTTTGCTTTCTTTGTATTATGGTTTCATTTTCAATGTTTAAATCTTTGATTCATTGGGAATTTATCTATAGTAAGGTATGAGGTATGGATGAGTTATGTTTTCCAGATGTTTACTTACCAATCAGAGCAATTTGTTTTAAAAAAAGATTCAACTTTTTCTCACTTATTTGACGAGATCAGCTGTGTCGAGGGTGGTATGGCTGTAAACTCTCTTGAGTTTAGGCCTATATTTCAAAAGTTGAGGGAGGCTTCTGTATTACTACTAAAAAAAAAAATGTGAGTTTAGATTTTCACCAAAAGGTTGGGCATCATTTACTTCTTACTTGCCATTTTCTCTTTTATTTTTTTTTTTAAATTTTAGACAGTGTCTCGCTTTGTAGTTCAGGCTGGCCCTGAGATCACCAGGTAGCCCAGGCAAGCGTTGAACTCAGCAGTTACCCTGCCTTTGCCTTCCAAGTGCTGGAATTATAGGCATGAGCCACCATGGTTGGCACTGTGCTGTGTGGTACTGATTGCTGGTGGGCGTGGGCCTGGTATTGTTGTCTGTGGTTACCTGGGATCGAACCAGGGACCTTGCTAGGCAGATGCCAGAACCACTGAACTAAATCTCTGGCCCACCATTTTACCTTTTTAATTTATTGTCAATCTGATAAACAAGCCTTAATGTTTTACTGTTGTTTTAATGAGAGGAGATAATTTCAGGTAGGGCCACGAGAGCGAAAGTCTCAAATGCCTAGATATGGAGGCTGAGAAGTGGCCACTGAAAAGGGACCTTCAGAAAAACACCTTTAGGGTGGGCAGTGAGCACACACGGAGGGGAGGGACTGGAGCCAGCACCAATCACTAAATTGTAAGTTTCTCTAGCCAGGCTGGAGAAGAGAGATTTAGTCCCAAAGAGGAAATTTGACCTCCATGAGTAATCTATCTGAAACTGCTAAATCCCTCGCTCTGAAGGAAGGAGAAGGGGGCAAAGTGTGGAAACTGTTTTCCTAGTTATCTGGAAGGGGAGGCAGGACTTATGTATGAAAGAGTGCTCAGGGGACACGCAGTCCCTTGAGACTGACCTGTTCTGCCCATAGACTCAGTGAGTCTAGAGATCTTTCCCACTATTTCTGTTCTATTTCTGTGAGTTCGTCCAGTGCCCCATGACTTCTAGCCCGAATGACTGTACCAACTTCCAGTTGTTCCAGCCACGATCTCAACCAGTCCAGCTTGGTATCCACACTTTGTTGCACATATTTTAAAAAACTCAGTTCCCATCTGCCTTGTCTTTCCTACCTAAAACTTATCTATGACTTCTAGTTGCACTTGAGTTGGAATTCAAAATTCTCAGAAATCTAAAATATAAATAAATCAAAAGTTATTCAGTGGAAAACAGCAAGATAGAATTTTTGCTGAAGGGAAGGGGACCAAGCGATAAAAGGAGGGAGTAGGAAGGAAGAGAAGGGGGTTAAGAAAAGGAATTGAGATATGTTATATATATATACCAGTCTTCACAATGAACTGCAAATATGTACTAATAGCAAGTTTAAAGAAATTCAAAATTCCCATCTGGAACTACCTTCCCCTCAGTTTTATTCCTGCTACTTCCAGCTTTTTATGACTCTTCTGTCAAACATTGCTCAATGACGCAATTTCTTTTTCCCATCTCATGGCCTGTCCTGGGCACAGGTGCTCTGACCACAGCTGACACACTCTTTCCCAGTCTAACTTCTCTCTACCCATTTCAGCTTGGAGAGTCTAGCCTGATACCTTCTTGCATATCAGCCACCCTCTCTTGGCACCTGGTAATTTCCCTTCATAGCACTTAGCATAATTGTAGTTATTTAGTTATTTTAATAAGCATTTTCTAACTTCTGCTCCTCTCACTAGATTGTAAGCTTCAGACCTCTGTATCTGCAGTGGCTAATGGAAGACCTGACGTAAAAGTGGCATCAATAAATATTTGTTCGTTAATGAAGGAGTGAGATATAACTAAAGCAATGAGACTGATTCTAAGCATCCTAAACAAGTAACAGTGTTTGTCCCTCCTTGCTGCGAATGTCACCCCACCTTCATCTCCATTCACCAAAATTTTCTCTTTCTTGGAGGCCTTATTCTAATTGCTACTTACTCTGGAAAGCATTTATCCCCCCTCTAGCCCACTCTGGTCACTTATTTCTCCAACCCCTGTAGCCCTATCTGACAGGAGAAGAATGAAAGTGGGAATAAAATTAATGTGAGGCTCCATCATGGCCTTTTTCCCAAACAATAGGGAACTATTTTCCTTTCTCTCAATTTCTCTCTACTCTTTCCTTTTGAATATGCAGTTATATTCCTGCTAATTTGCTTTGATTGCTCCCTTAGGAGCTGTCAGGGAATCAATTAGATCTGTTGAATTTTACAACTTGGGGTCACTCAGTATGATTCCTCATTTTACAGATGAGAAAACTGAGGCCCAGAGAGGTTAATGTTTGAAACAATTACCTCTGATGGGTCTTGTAATACCAATCAGTGTCATTTTCTAAGATAAATGTTCTCAATATCCCAGCTCCACATGAGTGGAAATCCTCATTCTGTTTATCTAAAGACTTGCTCGTGGTGATGGTCTTAGCACTAAGGTGAACCTGGCAGATGGGCTTCTTGTACTGTTCTCATCACACAGCTACATGACAGTTTCGGGGCCTCACCCTACATGGGGCCACAAGCTTCACTTACACATTCACAAGGAGGGTCCCCCTTTGTGCTGAGGCCAGGTGGAATCACGGTTAGTGAGACCTGCTGTGTTTAAACAGTGCAGCACAGTAAAAGGAAATCATCTTCCTCTCGAAAGTCATATAAGGTCACCTGGGAAAATGTTTCAAAACAGCACTGGAAAGGGAGGAAGTTCTGAAAGCTCCATCTGATACACTGTCAGGGACTGCTTTTCCCTAATATATTTGCTTTCTGGTTCCAAAAATCAGACAAGCAGAACGTACCTTTAACAAACACATTTAAATAGAACAGAACACTGTTTTCAAGAAGGAAGAAAAGCGGTAACTCTACATGAAGAGAATCAATAAGAAATTAAGCAAAATCCAGGTGAGAGGTTTGACAGTGTGAATTTATGCTCTGCATGAACTGTGGACTTGAGCGCTTTCTCAGCTGGTGGCCCTGTCACAAGCCTGGGAACAGGCCCATCCATGTGCAGTTTTAGCCCACTAGGATGCTGTGATGGGATAGTGAGTGCTGGTGACACGCTGCAGCCCTCAAAGGGAGGGAAAAACACCCCACTGTCCTAGTGCACAGAGTGCAGTTGTGGATACAGAGAAGCCCAGAGCGCCTGCGCAGGTGATACATCTAGGGCAGCCTGGGGAACATGAGCTGTTGGGAGCTGGGAACTTTTCCAGAGCTGGAATAATTTAGGCAAAGAACTAAAGGCATTCCAGGTAGAAAATACAGTATAACAACTTTTTTGGAGTGCACTGAGTTGTGGGCTTGGGAACATTCAAGTTTTTGACATTAAGGAAAGTAAAGGTGATGTAGGAGAGGTGCTGGGAGAGCACAAATGGTGGTTGGGAATCAAGTGATAAATAAGGTGCTGAGTAAACTTGATAGACTACTTGAAACTTTATCTAAGGCTTTGGATCAGTAGGGCCTTTCTCTTTTCAAACTGATGGGAGGATGTTGAAAGGAACTTACTGAGAAGTTTGGGCTGGGAGGGAACTGGCATTCTAGGATGGTGCCTAGCAGGCTCTGTAAAGTCTGCAGCCCAGGTGCCTCTGTGTGACAATGACTGAAGTTTCTACATAGGCGTGAGTTTCCATATGCCCATTTTTGCCTTCCACTCACTATGCCAGGCTTCCAGTGCCATGGCACAGTACAAAGGACAGCCTTGCTTTTATTCTTTTACATTCCCAGAGGGCTTAATCCCTTGCAAGATAAAATCAAAATACACTTCCTATGTACATGTAATTGTCTTTTAGCCCTGTAATAAAGATTCTAGTTTATATATCTCAATTCTATACCATGTATAATATGAAACCAACACAATATTTAAAGAAATGGGTATTATTTAGTTATCTTTGTCACAATTGCCATATAGTCAAGGATGCTAACCTAATTTTCTCCTTTCACTTTAGTCAGTTTAATTTCTCTTGTTGGCAACCAGAATATAACTTTAACTTAGTCCTAGAAGTATTCTCAGTTCTTAATATTGGGGTTCTGAGAGCTCCCAGTTGTAAGCAGGTGTTTCCTCAGCCTCTTGTCTTATAACATGAGGAAAAAGGAATCATCAGCAACACTTCTTTGTTTCCTGCCTTTACAGACCTCCTCCTATTACCTGTTACTGGAAGAATCTTCTAGAATTCTTAGACTGTTATACACACTTCTTTCTAGCTCCTCTCCTGCACATTTCCTCTTATAACATGTGTCCACGGGGAAATTGCATGTCTTTCCATTTGTAGATTGGTGATAATAGTATCTAGTTGTTGGGAATACTGGGAGGCATTATCTAATGTGTTGTTCTCTCCTTCTAACCTTCATGGATGCTAAAGATCTGGGCTCTTTTTTCCAATGTGAAACATGTCTGTCTCCTCCTTACTAAGAAATGTTTCTTTCTCCCTAATACCCCCCCGAAATTCTTCCTACACTGGAGTTTAATCAGCTTCGTTAAAGTCTCTCTTACATAGTCCAGCTCTCTCAAGGAGACTGACATTACAAAACAATAGTACATGAGACTATAAATTTGTTGAAAACCCCTGAAAATTTTTTTTTGTTTGCTTTTTTGGAGACAGGGTCTCGCTTTGTAGTTCAGGCTGGCCCTGAGCTCACTATGTAGCCCAGGCAAGCTGCCGCAAACTCAGCAATCCTCCTGTCTCTGCCTCCCGAGTGCTGGGATTACAGGCGTGAGCCACCATGCCCAGCATTATATGTGGTAACTGGGGATCGAACTCAGGTCCTTGCGCTTGCAAGGCAGGCACCGGAACCACTGAGCTAACCCTCCAGCCCCCCTGAAAATTTTTGTATGTGTTGCTTTCCAGAAATAGAAAGGAGTTTAACCAAAACACAGATACTCCTCATTTAACAAACTACTTGTTTAACAACTGTTCCAACTAAAAATTCAGTTACACTGTTTGGATTTATGACCCACATTTTTACTTACAATGCAGAAACTTGAATAGCGGTATAGACTTATGGTAGCTTCTTTCATAGTATAGTACTATAATATTTGATGATTGGTACAGTTCTATAATTTTATATCATGTTATACATTATAGTATAGTATGTAAGAGTTAAGCAAATAGAAGCAAAGTCATCAAGTTGGCATTCCCTTTGACTATGTCCTTTCCCTGAATATTGTAATGTGTGTACTGTTGTGATGCCTCATTTAGTGGCCAATTCATTCAATGATTTAGTTGCAATGCCAGAACTCAGTTGTTAAACAAGGAATATCTGTAAAGAAATTAGGTTCAGAGATAGGGATTTCCAATATAGGGGTGTCTAATCCCAGAATCTGTTTAGAGTAGATACTGTGGCAGGGTAGAAAGAAGTTCCTGCCATCACGTGGGGTAGAATCTTCAGGCTATCCCCTTGGATATAGTAAACCATTGAATGTCACAGCATGAAAATTGTGGGGGGGATAGATGAGGAAATGGTTCTAGAAAAAGTCTGTTGGATTTGGGGAAGGGGTGCAGAAAACTCATATCTGTTTATAAGGAGATCTTTAAAATGAAGTTTGAAATACATGCGTTCATTTCTCAAGTCAAGCAATAAGATTGGTGAGCTCTTAAGGCTCCTTCCTACCCCTGAATGTTCTCTACTCTGCTTCTCTTTGTCTTCTCACTCTCTATTTTCTGTTTTACATGTGTGTGCCTATGGCCTGCTTGGTCCAGTGGGAAGAAGTCAGTGGCTATGATGAAAACCTGAACACTATCCGCACCTACCAGGTGTGCAATGTCTTCGAGCCCAACCAGAACAACTGGCTGCTCACCACCTTCATCAACCGGCGGGGGGCCCATCGCATCTACACCGAGATGCGCTTCACTGTGAGAGACTGCAGCAGCCTCCCCAATGTCCCGGGCTCATGCAAAGAGACCTTCAACCTGTACTACTATGAGACTGACTCTGTCATTGCCACCAAGAAGTCAGCTTTCTGGTCTGAAGCTCCCTACCTCAAAGTAGACACCATTGCTGCAGATGAGAGCTTCTCCCAGGTGGACTTTGGGGGAAGGTTGATGAAGGTCAACACAGAAGTCAGGAGCTTTGGGCCTCTTACTCGAAACGGTTTTTACCTCGCCTTCCAGGATTATGGAGCCTGTATGTCTCTCCTTTCCGTCCGTGTCTTCTTCAAAAAGTGTCCCAGCATTGTGCAGAATTTTGCAGTGTTCCCAGAAACCATGACAGGGGCAGAGAGCACATCTCTGGTGATTGCTCGGGGCACGTGCATCCCCAATGCGGAGGAAGTCGATGTGCCCATCAAACTCTACTGCAACGGGGATGGGGAATGGATGGTGCCCATTGGGCGCTGCACCTGCAAGCCTGGCTATGAGCCCGAGAACAGCGTGGCCTGCAAGGGTAAGGTGGGCCCACTGAGGCCTCTGCTCCTGCCCATCTGGGGAGGGCCACATTTATAAGATTTCCCTGCCTTTAGCCCTGGGTTATCTAGGAGTAGAAAGAGCCTATTGATTTATTGTAAAGCTCCGAAGAACCTGTATCCCTAGTCCTAGGACTGATGATTATCCAGTCCTGTTGAATCAAATTGTCTTTATTCATGGTGATTAGCATGAAATAGGGAAATTCTTAACAATGGAAGATAGTTTAATAATCTTTCATCTCTTTCATCCATATTTAGTTTGGGATCGTATGCACATTCTTTCTGTCATTATCACAGATGTGCATGCATACACATGCATGCGCATGCATGCGTGCACATACACACACACACACACACACACACGTCTCCATCCTGAATCCAACTCCAAGCTCTGGGGCATGAAGTATTTAGGTTGTTAGGGACAATTCACTCAAGGGTAATTGAGAAGTGACTGAATTTGGAAAATATTTTACTTCATTTTAGTCCAGCTCCCACAGCACTGAACTTGGTACTGAACCCATGTAGCTCATTAACTCACAGCCCTCTGGCTTGGCTGTCTTTCTCAGGGGGCTCAGTGCCAGGCTCTGGAAGGAGATGAAGTTATTGGAATGGGAAAGGAGTGTATCATGTGCCATCTTACCTTTTCTTTCTGAATGACAGAGTGCATACAAACTTTGCAGTTTGGGAGTATCAGGATATCATGGAGCACACTGGCTCTTCTCTCCCCTAAAAGCCCATGTTCAACATGTGGCAACAAATATGCTCAACTGGCTCCAGATATAGTCTGTTCTGAGAGTGAATGGAAGCCCCACAGCTTATGTCTTGCCTATATAATAGAAAATAAGCATGGGGAACCCAGGGTTGGGGAAGAGAAGAAACTTTCCACTATCAAGTTTTGCTTGTGATCTTCAGAGGTTCTCATTCTTCTCAGAAGAAGCACCTTGACCATGATTGGCACTAAATTTGCCTCCAGTCTGTTGGAGATTGGAGGCTGCACTAATTTCCACTCCATCTTAAAGCTGCCATCAACTGCCTTTCTTGGTATCACCTTTCACTTTGCCAGGTCCCTGATCCAGCTGTGCCTGTTTACTCCCACCCCCCCCCTTACCTCACATCTGCCAGTCAAGTGGCCACCCCAGGACGGCTAATGCCCATCACTTCTGTGATCTGATGGGCTCAGTTAATTGCCTGGGCTCAGCCTTTCTGAGGCCTACTGGGGCACAGAATCCTTTCTTTGTGTCTTTACAGGATTCCTTGGTTCTGGTACCCATGATAGATGTCCTGGAAACAGAAGGGAGAGAGTGCCAGATCCAGTGATGAATCGCTGTAGACAGTTTTACATCCAGCCTAGCCTGGTCTCACAGTGGCTCCTCTTTGTCCTCTTAGTTAGGGGTGGTGCAGGGTGCCCTCTTCGGCATTCTTCAGGGTCTGTTTGGGGACCCAGGCACCAGGCAGAGTTCTTAAAGGCACAGGTGCAGCAGCTGCCGGGCACACTTGTAACCAGGCACAAATAATTTCTCTGGGCTTCAAAGGACTGCCGTACCATACTTGCTGGCTGGGTCCCTCACATTTTTCTCATTATTTCCTGAGCAGAATGGCAGGAACTGGAGCAAGCATTGATTGGTTCTGATTTAATTGGGACTCTGGGAATAGGCTCTCATTTCTTTGGGCTAATTGGAACTTTTCTTTTTTAGGGGGTTCTGCTATCCGTGCTATTTGTTGTTTACCTCCTGTGGTTGTCCTGGGAGGGCCTGTGAGGACAAATATGTAAATCTAAATTTTTTTTTTTCATTCTCCCTACCCAGCCCCAACTATCTCTTAGGTTTTGGTGGAGGTTCCTACTCTCCAGCTATTTGGACAAGCTTAACTTTATGAACTATTTATTGCAAACTCATTGGAGTGTGGAGTGAATGGGGAGCCTAGGATACTACCACTTCGCTACTTCAGATGGTCATATTTTGGTGCCATTTTTAAAGAGTAGAGAGTAGTAAACCGGTTGATATTATGGACTCTTTCTCCTCTGCAGCCTGGTTGAGCTTAGTGCCCTGGAAAGGCCCTTTAAGTTGTCTCTGCCAGATTCTTTGTCCTTGACTGTACTGATGTCTGAACTCTGAAAACTGAACCAGACTTCCATGCTCATGATCCAGAGTTTCTATGGGGGGGGAGAAGAAACTTCATATGTAGAAAGGGATCTTGGAGAGAACTCTGCACATTTTGATGGGGGATGAACCTGCAGATGGAAAGATTTGTGGTTGTCTCCACCTTGTGCCATAGAGGGAAGGTTAGCTGCCCACTCTGTGTGTTTATGCTGTGCTATCTAGTGGGCACTGGGACCTTTGCAGAGGTCTAGGGTGGCACCAAGTACATTTTATCCTTAGGAGCTCGAGAGCAAGGAGAATGGTGGATGCCAGAGAGTAGCAGGTGAGACCAGCAGCTGCTGTCTTTCAACACAGCCTGAGAACTGATGTTTTCCACTCCTTGGTGGGTGAAGTCCAGTTGGTTCTGTGCAGTTGTGTCATTTTCTTCTCTGGGTATTTGCATCCAGATTATGCATATATTGAATCTAAAGGGTGGCAGAAACAATATCCTTTCTGTTTCTGGTTACATGTTATTTTTTGGAAGATCAGACTGTCAAGGTGGGCAAGGAATCGTATTCTCTTGCTTTCATTTTCCATCTGCTGAACCTATGAATCTGTCAAATTCATGGTGACCAGTTGCTAGACTGTGCAGAGGCACCTGGAGACCAATTAGGCAGCCAAGCCAGCAAAGAACAATCCTGGCCCCGAGCTGTTCCTGTAGCCAGAAGGAGAGTGTGAGAAGAGGGATAGAAGGCCAAGCAGCAGAGGGGGTTATGGGTTGTATGCTAGCATGTGATTCTCACATTTTCTCCAGGGCTCTGTGGCCTAAGGCACGTCCTGACTCATACTTTCTGCACACACAGGCTGGACTCATCAGGGAGAATCACATGGACCGACTGGCCCCATCAGTGATCTTGACTTCATCATGTGATTGTCTCTACGAAATTATTAATTATGAGGAGAATGGCTCATGTCCCTCAACACCATGTTTTGTGCCCATGGCACGATGGGTTCGTGAGAGCATAGATTATTTCTACTTTAACCCCCACTGCCCCTCTCTGCTGAGGTTGGTGGCAAAGTCAGTTCTCTGTGCAGACTCTTGCAGCCTCATTCTTCCTTTCCAGACCAGCCAAGAGTTGGTGCTTGGCAAGCCTTCTGCGTAATGCAGAGCTTAAACTATTCAACATCTGAGGCTACACTGCAGGGAGGATGGCGGGGCTGGGCCTGACAGTCTTCACAGGGATCCTGTGAGGACAAGCTGCTTCACTGTCTGCTGAGAGCTTGAAGCCGCAGCATCCCTTGTGGGTGTCCATGACTGCTCTAGGGAACAGATCCAGGCTGTTCCATGTGTTCATGGTTTTTGGATATATTCCACCCATGAATGTTCCTAGAGGGCCTAGGACACAATCCCCTGAGTCTTCAGAAAGAGCGACCTCATTAACTTGCCCCTTCACCCATGTTGGAGACTCTGGAAGCAACAATGTAGATAATCCCCCCTGCCCCCTTGTCTTGTCCCCACTCTTGCCCTACACTGGCCTTGGCCTATCACTGCAGAAGCACACAATGACCTGTAGTGACCAGATCATAATTATAACCTAAGTGGAGGCTCTGAGACACTGCAGAGTATGTCCCTGAGAAGGGCAGAAGATAGACTTTATTCCCCTAGTCACAGCAAGGCTAAGAAGGGTTCTGGAGCAGAAGAATGAGAAGGAGGGGCACTAGACTGTCCAGGCGTTACAGAAAAGAGGAGCCTTCCCTGCAGCTGGCCAGCACCAGCCAGGTCCCTGGGTATCAGAACCCCCAGGAGTACCACCATGTCCCATGTCACCTACCTACGATACTTCCATTCCCCGCCAGCCTCGCAAATCTGAGTTGAGGCTGAGAATACATGTCGCATAATTGGGAATTACCTGTCTTTCCTGGAGGCTGTTGGGTCAGCTACAACTATTCCCACCCTGGATGCTGGGAGGCCCTTCATACTGCTACAGGAGATGAGAGAAGTCCTGATGTTCCTGTGTCCTTGTTCGCTCCTTCTCCTGTCTGTCTGCTTAAGCTGTGCATTCAGGCTGGCAACCTCTGGCAAGGCCTTAGGAAGTATCTCTCCCCAGGCCAGACATTTCCCTGCCATCACCTGAGAGGCCTCCTTTCCTTCTATGCTGTGTCTTCACTCCTCCTCCCACAAGTGGAAACTTTTTTCCTTGGTAATTTTCTACCTACATGTAAATTCCTTCATGCCTTGAAACCCAAGAGACATTTTGAACCTTTCAGCAGTTTCAGTGCCTTTGTCAACTTGAGCAGCTGAGATGAGCCACTTTATAAGCCTGGGGGGAGTTGAGATGAAAAATCTACAGGATTCCAAAGTGGAGAGAAATGTGTCCAATTTCAGTCCTCTTGGAAAAAGAGGTTTCCAGAGTGTATTTCCGTCTTTGTCAGGGTTTCTTGACCCAGCTCTGGGGCTTGCTTTCTCTCCTTGTTCTGAGGTGCTGAAAGACCAGGTGTGCGGGAGTGCGGGCATGTGTGTGTGCATGTGTGTGCGCATGTGCACACATATGCACATGCCTGACTCAGGCCACTGTGCTGACAACAAACGCAAGGCTTCTCAAACACTGAGAAACCCTGCTGCTCTCTCAGGCCCATCATAGTTAGCTAGTGAGTAAGAGCAAGTCTGTGGCCCAGACAGCCCTTCCTCAAGCCCCAGGGAGACCAGCTCTACTCAGGGCCGAAGGAGGCCAAGGTCATTAACACCACAGCCCCGTCAGATGAGCTTCATAATAGGATTTCTCAACAGGCTTCTTCATTTAGAAACCCCTTGGGCCTCCTCTGCTCCCAGGGAGGCTCTGCCCAGCATCCTCTGGAGAGGAGTCAGATATAATGGCCGGGTGTAATGGGCTGTGACACTGGCATGAGCAACAGCAAGTGAGGCTGCGAGGATGCTGATGGACTCCAGCATGCCGGACTCTGGAGGCGGCAAAGGATGGCAGATGTGAGGGGCTTCTGGGTTCCAAATCCCTTCTGCTCTGGGCCTCCCCTTCTGCCAGTAATCCACTGGTATTGACTGAACTTTCTGAATCAGCACTAGAGCTACTGAAACTGGTAAAGCACTGTTCCATGCATGAGAGCAGTCTTCTGTGGAGTCCACACTTGGCCTCGAGCTTGGCGGTGCATGACTTAATCAGTATGCAGTATGATCTGGGTAGTGGAAAGTCACTGGGCCAGGAGTTCCCAGTGTTGCCCCTTACATTAGGGTCACCTATCTATGAAAGCCTGTGGGGGTCTGAAAGTGCCCGAGAGTGTGGTGTGCTATGCTGACCACCTCATTTCAGATGTCACCAATGTGATAGTACAAAGAGGTGGGACCTTAAAGAGACAATTAGGCCATAAGGGTTCCTACCTGAATGGGATTAAACCCCTGTAAAAGGGCTTGTAAGAGGGTGTGCTCTACTGACCACCAGATGAAGTGTTATACTGACCACCTTATTTGTCCACAGGGGGCTTGATCAGGAGACATTTCTGAGTACCTGTCTGGCGAGCCACAGATCGTTAATGTCAGAGCTGGGATTAGAACTCAAGTCTAGAGAAGCTGCTGTCTGCCTCTGTTTCTGAGATTTGTTTGTTGAAATTAACTGTCCTGAAAAAGCACAACATGTGATGTTAGAAATGTCAGGTTGTGCTCGCTTCGGCAGCACATATACTAGAAATGTCAGGTTTCTCTCAGTGATCTTCTCATAGTTACTCTCCAGTGACTGTGCTGACCTTTGTCTTGGGGTCCCCAGGCTCCTCACACTTACACATTTTGGTACTGTGTATCAGCACTCTGTTAGCTGTGCCATCTTCTTACTTTCTGTGGGAGTACCCTCCTCTCTTCAGAGATCTGCCTGTTCACTGCTTACAAGCCACCTAGGCAATGAACAGCACCTTGAAAGGACCCCCAGTTGTCAGGCTTGCATGACAGAGAAGGGTAAAGGGATGTTGTGAGCCCTGGACAGCCTCTGATTGGCGTCCCTTCTGCATGGGCCCTAGTGCTGCAGTCTTGCTCAGTCATACTTGTAGCCACTTACTGTCTTAGTTCCCATGTGCTGCTGAAACAGAATCACACAGACTGACTCATTTATAAACAGAATTTATACCTTGCAGTTCTGGAGCCTGGGAAATTCAGCATCAAGGCTTGGGCAGGTTCGGTGGTAGGGCAAAGGTAGCTGGCACCCTCTGGGGAGGGGGTTGGATTGCTGTCCTCTCACATCGAAGAAGAGAGCAAAAGAGCAAGCTCTCTGGTGTTCTCTGGAGTCCCTTTAATAATGGCTTAATCCCATTCAGGTAGGAGCCCTCATGACCTAATTGTCTCTTCTAGGTCCCACCTCTTCTGTCACGTTGGTGATACCTGAATTTTGGAGGGAGCAGATTCCAACTCTAGTACTTACCCTTTGCTTTCTGTCCTCATCCCTCTGGAGCTGAGCAGATCCTTTGAGCACAAACAGAATACAAAGATTGACATTGATTTCACTGACCAATTTCTCTTCAGTTTGAAGTATGAAGATGAAAAAAACATAGTGAATCGAGGCTGTAGTAAGGTCTTTAGCCCTGGTCCTTTGGGAGCTCTCACAGTCTCGGTTCAGTTTTCCCTGCATTTGGCTATTTTTTGCTAGCTGTGTTGGTAGATCCTTAATGTTCCTGGGTCCCAGATCTTCCTCAGAGTCCTGGGCCGAGGAAGACTCAAAAGAGTCATTCCGGGGACATTGAAAATGGGTAAGTAATGTGTCCCAGACACTGGCTAGCCACCCAGAAGTCTTTGTGCTAGTAGGACTTTGACAGGTACATTGAGGGAGGAATGATCTTGGCCTTTCCTTAAGAGTCAGCACTGTGTCTTTAGGAGTCCTGTCTGCACCCTTCCTGGGGGCTAAGCATAGTACCAGTTATGTGGTCAAGCCCTTATACTCCCCACTTTGGTTTCATGGTTCAGTTAATAATGCAGAGCAGACAATCCTGTGGGAGAGAGGGTATAGCACAAAAAACTATGGAAGGGTCTGCTTTGGCTTTGGGAGCCACCCCAAAGACAGAGCATCTTGTCCTCCTAGGGAACAACTGGCCTGCTGTGGGATGAGTCTGTACAGCTGCACATATGGTGACCTCTATCTGGAGAAACCTATTGACCCCTAGGGTTCCTGCAGTAAGTACCATACTCCTAATCAGAGTATTAGGAGCCACTAGGGTATGGCCCTTGGAACCTGTTTCAGTCATCTCTTTGCAAGCTTCAGATAGTCTGGCCTTCCCATTTTTTTTTTTTTTTTTTTTTTTTTGAGACGGTCTCACTTTGTAGTTCAGGCTGGCCCTGAGCTCACTATGTAGTCCAGGCAAGCCTTGAATTCAGCAATCCTCCTGTCTCTGCCTCCCGAGGGCTGGGATTACAGGCATGAGCCACCACGCCCGGCACTGTGGTTTGTGGTATTGATTGCTGGTGGACGTGTCTCCACGCCCAGCATTGTATGTGGTTACCGGGGATTGAACCCAGGACCTTGCGCTTGCGAGGCAGGCACTGGAACCACTGAGCTATCCCTCTGGCCCCAGGCCTTCCCATTTTTTCTTCCAGTTGGGTTCCACTCTTCACGTCAAGTGGGTTAGGTGATCTTCACAGCCATTCACTCTTCATTTATTTAGTGGCCATGTATAGATGAGAGCCTTTGCTGCCTGCATTCTAAGGTCCAACAAGTTTACTTACAATAATCTCCAGTATTCTTCATTCTTGCAAAGAACTTGTAATGTCCAGAGGATTCTGGGGCAACAAGTAACTTTGGTCAGAGACCCAGAGAATACACAAGCCCCCCCTAGCTAATAAGAGGTCCAAGAACAATGAGTGGTGTTGGTGGTGGCCTACCAGATGACATTTCCACTGCTTTCCACAGTAAAGTATGTTTAAATACCTCCAGCGGCGTAACACTTGTGTTTCCCACAGCAGCTTGGTTCGCCGCTCAGCCTTTCTTCTTTGGGATAGAGTTTTTGTGCAAATCTTTGCCTCCAGTTTACTATTTTGCTGTCTATAAATGCTTTGAACATATGATCTGTGTGACAAGTACTTTTGCCTCCACCGTGGTCCTCATTAGTGTTTGCCCCTTCCAGAGAGGGCTTATGCATTGGCTCTTTCAAGAAAGAAACATATCCTCGTCCCACCTGCACATGGGGTATGCACTTACTTTCTGTGGTCTCCTTTCCATCTAACAATGCAGGTTAATAGTTGTTTTACCATTTTATACATAGACTTGCCTCATTTTTCCCATGATTTTTATTATTTCTTTGCACTTTTATTTAATTATTTAACTGGTCCTTCATTTATATATATAATATATATATATATATATATATATATATATATATATATATATATTAGGTTGATTTCTGTCGTTTGCGCTTTCCAAACAATGTTGCAACAAATATCCTTGTGCATTCGACTTTGAGTATTTGTGAGTGTATCTGCCAGACAAATTCATTAATTAATGTACTCAATGAATATTTATCGAGGACTTCCCAAGCACTCTTTTGCCAAGCACTTTTCTAAGAGTTAAGAATACAGCAAATTCTCTGAAGTAAAATTGCTGAGTCAGCATATAAATTTTTAATTTTGATAGATATTCCCTCTAAAAGGCATTTCTACCAAATTTTGCTCCCACTGCAGTGTATGAAAATTCCTCTTCTCAATACTTTGCAAAAATAATAAAATATCAATCATTTTTATCTTTGCTGCTGATCCGATAGGCAAAAAATGACATCTCAGCCTAGTTCCACTTTGCGTTTATCTTGCTGAGAGGGGTGTTGAATACTATCAAATTGCCCTAGTCAAGAGCTACAACTCTAGCTTTCTTCTGGAAGGCAGCGTGAAGCTGTGTGTTTATCAGCTCCTTCCTGGCATGGTCTCCTTCACTCTGTCTTTTTCTTCCTGCTCTGCATCACACCCTATATGTTCTGTTTCCCCAGCTCTAGCATCATGACATTTTGACCTATTAACTATTTTGGTATGTCCAAGACTGTTAGGTGAAATGTCTGCAGAGGGGACTGAATAAATGAGTTGCCTAATGCTGGAGATGTCCAATCCTGTGGTCCAGTCTCAAGAAAGCTAGCAGCACCTAGTCTGGTGGGAAACACACTTCAGTTTTCCCCCATTTATCCCCTCTTGCCTGTGTATTCCTTCTGGGGTCTCCTGCTTTGTTCCACGTAAGGCAGGTCTCACCCTTTGGCCCAGTCCCTCCACTTTACATCTCTCGCTTTAACTCTCCACCTTACCGCTGGGGCTTACAGCCTCAGCTTCCCTTGCGATGTGCCTCCAGTATGCTTTCCCAAATCATTAGCTTTCAGTCCTTAACTCTTCCAGCCTTCCTTCATTTCTTCTACACCAGACTCTTTACTCCTTCCCTCATAGCCACAAATCAGATTTACTCTAATCTTGGACCAGGTGCCTAGCTCTAGGCTTGGGCACACACCTTCCACTCTGCTGAAGTCCTAGACTCTGCATCTGCCGATCCTATCGTCTATGTCCTGGGCTGCTGCTTGCCGCTGCTGTGGGGATTTCTTTTGGTTTTTGTCCTCCAGTTGTGTGGTAGCTCTTTCTGGACACAGGGGTGGACTTCCTGGCTTACTTCCCCCAGTCTCCCTCTCTGCTCCCTCCTCACTGTTCTGTTCTTTCCTCCTTTCCTATCTCCTTTGGCAATTTTCTTTTAAAGTAAAAATATTCAAGTTAAAAGTGAAACAGTGTAAAGAAAATTATTAAAATAATTAAATAAAAACCTCCCATGTAGAGATGACAAAAAGCAATACAGGTAATATGCAAACAGATAAAGCTTGAAAAGACTGACTTGCCCATTTGTCTGGACTAAGAAAGCAGCTCATACATATTTCAGTATCACCTCATCTTTCATTGGTGGATCCAGACAATGGTTATGACATGGATATGAAGCAAATCTGTCCTCATCCATTTCCATTTTGTGCCGCAGTGCTAGCACAGTGTGGCTATCACTTGGAATGCATGTCCTGTATGCCAGAGCCCCCGTCAAATTTTTTTGCTGTATTATCTTTCCAATCCTTTATAGTCATTCAGTTAGATACCTGTGAGGTTTGTTCTTGTTCTTAAGTGGAAGATACTGAAGCACAGAGAATTTAAGTGATTTTCCCAAGGTTGACACTGTACAATTTAGGATCCACTCTTCCCTACTCCTTCCAAGAAAAGCTAAACTCACTTAGGGGCAGATTTATGATCTGTGAAGGAAGGTTCTTTCTGCGTCTCATTTGAACTACCATACAAGCCTTCACTATGATGCCCAAAGAAAAACTACCACAGTTTGACCTACAGGCAGGGATTCATTGTGATGCTAACTTCCTGTTGCCTGGGGATGAACCAGGAGATCCCTGGGGCAACAGTGTTTTCCACTGAGGGTGAACTGTAGTCACTGTCACAGCACCCGCCACCTGTGTCATTGTGCGATGCTCACATTCTTGCTCTTTTTCTCCGAGCTTCTTCATCCACAGGCACCACACCTGATGCCTCGCTGCATCGTCACTGCTTGCTCTGCCCCTTATGCAACATAATAACAATATGGAGCACCTGAAAACAAACCTCGCAGAAGGAGTTTAAGAGCTGAGGAGGTTAAAAAAAAAGCCTTTCATTGGGAGAACGTGGAAGAAAACAGCCCAGCAGCAAGGAGTAGAAAGAGAGCCGAAGAAACCAGGCAGGAATTGGGCACAAGGCATGCACTTGTGGAGGCAACGGTGGCAGAACCAGATGGAGGCAGTTACCAGGGGTGGCAGAGGCCTTGTCTGTCTGTTGTCCAATATAGTGACACATTGTGCGCAAACACACAGAACAAAACAACAGAATGATCATAAGCCCATACATTAGGAAACTCACTAAAAGTTGGTGATAATGTCTCAGTTTGACAGAGGACATAAGGTCAGTGCAACGTGTGTATTTCAAGTGGAAAATGACAATCTGCTCTTTGCATAAGACAGATAGAGCTTCTCATTGAAATTGTATGGAATATGCAAGAACTCTGCCAAATCATGAAGTTGGCAAAATTTTGCCTGTTCTGGGAATTAGGCGATTTCAGGGCTTCCATTTGGTTTCCAGGTCTGTCACACACATGCTCACGGTAATCTGAATGTGGAGGCCCTTGTGACTTGAAGCTTTTCTTTTCTCACTGGCTCTGTTTGTCTTTCCTTCTGTATCGTAGGCCAAATTTGTCTCCTCTGTTTTCTTTTCATTTCCTCTGCTTATTCTACTTTTTTTGTCTGTCTTCTCTCTGGATTGATTCAAAAAGAGAGAAAAGAAAAATGGGTTTCACTGGTAGAATTTCAATAAACGGAGGTCTATTTTCATTCATTGTTTTTGTTTTCTCTGGAAGAAAATGTCTAGATGTGAAATGCAATTTTTTTGTTTTGTTTTGTTTTTGTTTTTTGAGACAGGGTCTCGCTTTGTAGTTCAGGCTGGCTCTGAGCTCACTATGTAGCCCAGGCAAGCCTCGAACTCAGCAATCCTCCTGTCTCTGCCTCCCGAGTGCTGGGATTACAGGCGTGAGCCACCATGCCCGGCAGAAATGCAATTTTTAAAAAATCAATTCTTCCTATAGTAAAACATGGGAAATCAATGTCTATCATTGAGATCAATTGCAAATATCACAAGAATGATTTTTATCATCAAAATTAATATATCTACACACTTTTAAATGATAAGTTTGTTAATTAAACAGAGCAATAGCCTTTTCATTTTGTGCATCTTTGTAGACTGTTTTCTTTATTTTCATTTGATTTAACTGGAGCACACTGCTTCCTTTAGTGTCTTTTACTCTATCCTTGATTTTTCTTGGTTTCTGAGAAAGAATTCTTTCAATCTCCCTTTTCTTCTAAGTCACTTAAAATCTTCTATTCCAGCTATTAGTTAAACAATAGGGCCAAAGCTGTTTGTTATTGGATTTAATTCCCTAATTAGGGTGACGGACCTCCTTGCTGTTCTTGGCCCCTCCCCCCTTGTGAGTACCTCTGCCTACCTACCCTGCCAACTTATCTAAGCATTCTGCTGATGAAAACAATTATTTAGGGTTGTTTTGTTTTGGGGGACTGGTCCTTCTCCCTTTTTCTTTGACCCCTATCAAGGTGTGCTGGCTGCCCCTTCTCATCCAAGTGTGAATTAACAGAGCACAAGCAGTGAGTGCACCCTACTTCCTGTCTTGAACTCTCTATGGGCCTGGATGTAATGATGAGCAGTTCAGAGAGCTAATAGCACGAGTAAAAAAGCGAAGTAAACTGACTTCCACATCCATACACCTGCTTCTTTCTCACCCGGGAAAAGGAGCTGTCCCTGAACACCCCATAGACTGGCGCTGGGGTTTACCAGTGTCCAGGCATTTCAGCCCTTCCCCCACTGTTGCTTTTTCTGCCTGTAGCTGTGTGTTAACCCGCCTTCTGGGCCACGAAGGACAGACATTGTGTGCTGTTTGCCAACACAGGCGCCCTGGCACACAGAGGGGCGAGTGAAGCTGTCTGCTCTCTCCTTTCACATAGACCTTTGCTTTCTCCCTTTCACTCTCCTCTCACTCTGCCTTTGAACATGAATACAAAAAAATTTTTTAAAAGCAGTTGCTAATTAGAGCAAGAGAATGAGAATGAGCCAAGTAGAGGGGCTCCACCAAGGCCAGTCCCCTTGCAAATCAGCCTGCTCTTTGGAGCCGAGGAGGAAAGGAGCAGGGAGGGGCCCTTGAAGGGGCCAGGGTGGGATATTTTGAAAAATAAGCAACAAAGCTTCTTTAGAATGACAAAGAGGGACTTTAGCTTAACCTGCTGTCATAGGGAGAGGGAGCAAAGTAGTGACAGAGTCTCTTGTGAACTCTCTCGCTTTGGCCTCTGCCTACCCTGGTTCTTCTTGTCTTTTTCACTCCCACAATCACCCAGTTAACAACATGTCTTTTGGGGACATTTAAGTGAATCCTTTTACTTGCCATTTCTGGCTGTTGGCAAGTGTGCAGTCAGGGCCTTACCAACTCCGACGGGGCTGCCAAGAAGGTTCTGGTTGGAAAATAACCAGACAAGTCAAGATTTTCTCTGGGGCTTTGCGCCCCCTCCCCCCCACCCCTCTAGCACATCCTTGCCTTATGGTCGTTTCTTCCTCTTTGTACCCATGTCAGCGGGTTACCAAAATCCACTCGTGATGCAGTGCTGACGTGCTGGCTGGTACACGGCTGGGGAAGGTGGAGCCAGGATCTCCACTGCCCACTGTACACCCATAGAGGGTCTGACACCACAGCAACCAGGGCTGCGGACACATGGCAGTTCTGTATTTCCTTCAGCTCGGTTCCTCTGAGGGTCTGGAAGTACTCAAGAGACCGATTTGGAGAGCCATCATAGGAGAACAGGGTTCCTGGGGACCCAGCTCCTCTCGCATGTACTTTCTCATGGATGGACTGATGGGCAGATACACAAAGATTTTGAAATAAGCAGCCTGTGAATTGAAAAAAAAGAGATAATTTTCTGATTTCTTGTGAGTGTAATCTCATCGCAATATAGATTGGGTACTAGCTAGCCAAGGAGGAAGAAAGGAAAAGGAGACAGAATAGTAGTTAATTCTCTTCCTTTGGGCTGTATAAGCTGATAGTTATAAATGTGAAAAGAGATGGAGATGTACGATCTGTTTGGAAGTCACTCGTTCAGAGATGTGAGCCTCATGATGAATAGGGGTCAGGCCTCTGACACACATTACATGGCTCCCTGGGAGTTTGGTGTGGTGCAGTCCTTGAACAGCCTTACTGAGAACCAGTCTAGGGAACTGGGGCATCGTCCATGTACCATACAACCAGCTGGGGGACAGAGCTGTGGAGAGGACAGCGCTACACATGCAGTGTGTGGAGCTGGTGTCAGGAGTGCCTGAATGGTTAATCCTAGCTGGATGTTTAGAGCAGAATGACTTTTTCGGACTGCAGGCTTGCTTTGAGTTAAATGGGAGATAATGATTCTGAGCTCACATTTTCTGTGAAGACTTTATGAACATCTTTATGCACAGAGCTCATCAGAGATGTTGGCACATTGCAGGGGCTCAAAAATGGATGTTGATATTAATGTTTTCTTTATTAACAAACCGAGGATAATCTTCTATCTATATTTGGTTCTGTTTTTATTACAACATACAGAGATTATGGAAATAATGCAGTAAATTTGTAGAGGTTTGGTAAATATTAAGAACACACTTACAAAATATAAGCTAGGCCTAGGGCATGGGTACAGCATTGTAACAGTGTTATGAAGGAGAGCTTCTTTAAGATCTCAGAGGCTTCCCATCTGTTCCTAGTAGATGTGTATTTGTCCCATGTGATTTGCAAGAATGAATTCCTTTTTTAGGATTAATTTTTAAAATTTTGTGACTCAATTTTTTTTTTAGGTGTCATAGGGAGTTTTGACTTGTTTTGGTGGACAGCTTTATGAATTTTACTATAACTACAGTTGTGTGTAGACTCCACAACAATTAGGGTACAGAAGTGCGCTTTCTGCTCTTTCTTGCTAGTCAGCCCCTTATCCCACCCTCACTCCCTGGGAACCAATGATCTATTTATCATCACTACTATATTGTCTTCTTAAATAGAATGAGAAAGTATGTCAGCCTTTTGAGATTGGCTTTCTTCATGCAGCAAAATGTCATTGAGATTCATCTACATTGTTGCATGTATGTATAGTTTGTGCCTTTTTATTGGTGAATAGTATTTCAATGTATGGATATACCATACTTTGTATGTATTCACTTGTTGAAGATCCTTTGGATTGTTACCCAATTTTGGTGACCATAAATATAGTTGCTATGATAGTCACATGTATTTATATAGACATACATTTTTAATTCTATAGCAAATACCCAGGGGAGGGTATACTTAGTCATATGGGAATTACATGTTTAACTGACAGGTTGATTTTTAGAAGGGCTATGCTGTTTTGCACTACCATCAATAATTTGTAAGAATTTCAGTATTCGGCATGCTTATCAGTGTTTGATACTGTTAGAAATTTTTATCATAGCTATACTACTAGGTGCATAGTAGTATCTCATGGTGGTTTTAGTTTGCATTTATTAGTGAATAATGATGTTGACTATCTTCCCTGTGCTTATTTGTCTTATGTTATCCTCTTTAGTGATGTGTGCAAGATTTTACTGGCTTTAATTTTACTATTTTCTTCCTTACTGCTGAGTTTTGAGAATTATTTATATTTTTAGGTACAAGCCCTCTTGTTGAATATATGATTCACAAATGTTTTCTTCTAGTCTGTAATTTATCTTTTTATTCTCTTAATGTCTTTCACAAAGGAACCATTTTAATTTTGATGAAGTCTAATTAATCCATTTATTCTGGTTTTATTCAGTGAACTTTTTTCAGTATACCCGTGTTACATCCAGTAATTCTTTCACTAATCTTGGCAGAAAGGTTTCCCCCTTGTTATCTTCTAAAAGTTTTATAGTTTAAAGCTTTATGTCTAGGTCTATGATCCAATTTGAGTCAACTGTTATTTAAGGTATGAGTTTCAGACCAAGGTGCGTTTTATCATCGTCTTGCCTAGATGTCCAGTTGTTCGAACATCAGAGACTGGAGGCCTCTTCCAGGCCTTCTCCTGAGTGTACCTTTTCAGTGACCCACTGCTGATCATGCTACTCTGGTGGGAACCACCCTTAATAGTTTCCATCTGCTTTACCATCCCCACGGTATTTTCTGCACTGCATTTGTCAACTACAGTGTGTTGTATACATTATTCATTAAGCCTGGGTTTCGGTCTTTCGTCACCTGAACGTAGGCTACATGAAGGCAGGGATATTTGAGTTTGTCTTAGGAGGGAGGGGTCTGCTTGTCACCTGGTGTGTCCCGGATGATTGGTGTTTGAAGAATGAAAAGGGTTCCTTGGGGTGCAGAAGGAGGAGGTGCAGGGTAAGCCAGGTTGAGGCCCCAGGCCAGCTGTCGGGACCAGGGTGTGAAACTGACTCCCTGCCTCATGTGCTCATCAAGCAAAACAGGCTCATCAGAGCTAAAACTCTGAGCTCTTCTCTCACCCGCCCGCCCACCGTATTGTTTGGGACGAATAAGAAGTTCAGCAATGAAACATTTC
Organism: Thryonomys swinderianus; assembly: GCA_004025085.1. Taxonomy (NCBI): domain Eukaryota; kingdom Metazoa; phylum Chordata; class Mammalia; order Rodentia; family Thryonomyidae; genus Thryonomys; species Thryonomys swinderianus. The sequence goes on from PVIC010000212.1 coordinate 124,235, forward strand.
CCCTCTCAGTCCTAAAGTATTTGCTCCTTGAAATCTAAGCTTTATCCCTTTTGTACTCTTATACCTCTTGAAAGAAAGAAAGTGCACTAATGCCCTGGGAAAATTATCTTAATTCGGAGCAGCCTTCAATTCTGGATATTAGAAGTGACTCAGAGATGAGGTGGTGGTCAGGGCAGCAGGGGCACAAGGGGAAATCTGTATAGGAGGCAAAGTTGTCTCAAATGGAAGTTTTCAACTGGCGAACAGGGCTTCAGTGCCAGCGATGAGGCTTAACTTACCAAGAGCAAAGCCCAGGGAATCTGAATGGTAAATGGTGCACAGATACAGAGCTCTCAGGAGAAAAAACGGCTGGTGAGATAAGCCGAGGTCGGGAGCTTAGTAGATTCCTGCTGTCTGCAAGTGGAGGCCCTTGTCTTCCCTGTGGATGGACCTCACGTTCCAGCTTCCTTTCCTCCCTGGGGTGTTCCTCTGCCTGAACTTCTTCAGCAGCAGAGGGAGTGGGAATATGGCATGGTCTACCTGGGTCTGCTCTGTTACTAGCAGGGGCTTGGGGGCCACAGCATGCTTAGATGAGTGAGGATGGTGCTTGCTGGACACTTAAAGGCTGTGAGTGCACAATAAGCACACTGTCCTTAGGGTGAAGGTTCATAGATTAAGAGGGCATGAGCAGAGCGAGGTGGGCAGGCTGCCCTGGCTGATGTGGGCTAGGAGAAAGTGTGCGTTAGAGCTGCCAGTTTTTCTCCTTTCCCAGCACAGTGGAGCTGTTCCCTCCCGTTCCACCTGCACTCCCATGCCAAAATAGTGCCCCAGACCCATCAGATTCTAGCAAACAGCAGCGCTGTTCTTTTGTCGTTTCTGAATAGCCAAGGCTCTCTGCCTGTTTGGAATTGGCTTATATTCTGTGTGTCTTCCCTAGAAATTTCAAAGTAAAAGTATCTCCTGTTTCTACCTTGTTTTCACCACTGGATAGACAAAGTTAGTTTTTCTTTTTGATAAGTGTGTTTCAGTTCAGTGGGAAGGAGGTACTGATTTTGGAGTTTAAAGATCTGTTAGGATGAAGGAAATTCAACTTGTCATATTTTTTAAGTTATACTTTAACCAGGACTCCCATTAACACTTGTAATAATTTGCAGAAAAGAAACTCAAGTAGAACTGGTGGAAATATCTTCCCTTGTGTGTTTGTGTGTGTGTTTGAGAAAGTGTTACCAGTTTACATAGAAGTCTTAATCATAGATCAGAAACAGAAATTAATAGAGTGAGTGAGAATTGCCTCCTTTGAGTGGGCCAGTCTTCAGGGCATGGCTTTTCAGGCCTTCTCTGGTGGTAGGGGGTGGGGGGAGGGAGGTCTGCCTGTCCCCTCTCTTCTCTTTCCCTTCCCCTTCACAGCATCCTTGCTAGGAGGCAGAGTATATGCAAGACTACTTAGCAGTACAGAGAGCTAGGTCTTTGGGTGTTTCTCTGGTTAGACAGACACATGACTAAATAGATACAAGAAAACGTTAAAAGAGGGTTGCAGGAATTACATATGATTTAAAAGTTTGCATTCAACTCAGTGGATGCTTTTTAACAAAAAATTGCAGTACAGTATATTGTGCGGTGAGGAGAGACTGGGAGGATTTGTAAAACATATTCATATGTGGTACACTGGAAACACTGTGGTTGGACAATGGGATTAAATTGTCCTAAACTTCTCATTTAAGCTCTATAAATGTATTTCACTGAGTGTGAAGCTGCAGCCTTTTTTAAGTGGGAGAGGGCCAAATGGCTTTCCTCCCCTTGCCTGTGACAGACAGCCCCGATTGGTTCTTTGGGAAGGTGGCAGTCCTGACTAACGTGCATTCCTGCACATTCCAGGCCCATTGACAAAAACACTGGATGGAGTCTGAGGCAGAGGACTGAGGAACATACCTCATTGAGTTGAGGGTGCCAGGCAGTTGCTATCCTTCCCTGGGTTGGAGAGCAGTGTGTCACTGTGCAGGACCCCAGATGTGCTACCCTGTAGTGCCAGCACCCTAGTGAGCATCTGGGTACCCGACACCCTGGACTGCAGCTCATTTTTGGAGCAACACAGCAAAGGAACTGTCTTCCCTGGCTGTGTCCCCAGCTCCTTTGCTTGCCCCAGGAAGGGGACGCAGAATGTGGATCCTGCTGGTGAAGAGCGAGGTTGAAACACAGAGTCTAAAGGGAGCTCCTAACTCAGCCTGGAAGAAACGGTCCCTGCTGTGCTGGGATATAACTCAGTGGTAGAACATGTGGAAGAATCTGGGTTGAAACCAAGCTCTGCAAAAAGAGAAGCTCACCGCTTCTGTGTTGTGGAAGAACCAAGTGTGGGTCTAGCAGAAAGCTGAGCAGAACTTTCCCTTGTCTGTATTCTGATCTTTAAGGAAGAAAATATCTGAGCAGAATTGAAATATCTGGTTAGTGGCAGTACTACAGCCCGGGTGAGGTAGGGGGCAGAGTTGCCAAAGTGTTTGGGGAGGAAACATTTGGGGTCTGCTCAATCCCAGAGTAAAAGCTCTGTAGCTCCAGGTTCCACACAACCTGAGCTGGGAAGCTTGCCTGACCTCTTTAGGAAGACACTGAAAAGTACTGTTTGACCTGGAGAACAAGGAGAGCATGTCTGGAAGAGGGATGCCCTGAAAGCAAGCAGAGCTGGTCTCTGTTGGAGGAACAATGTTGGACAAGAGAGGTAGAGATGTTTACAGCTGTACTGGTCTTGCAGGGGAGGGATGCCTCCTCTCTGCTTCTGTCCTTGTTCCAAATGCAGTGGTCTCTAGCCAAATCCTACCTGATTCCATGTCTCCAGATTCTTTTTCCTAAATCCCAGACTGAGACAATCACCCTTAGACTCGAAAACTCTTGTAGCTGTCTGCTGCTTCTTGGATTAAGAGTACACATTTTGACAAGCATTTATGAGTGTGTGCAAGCATGCACACACACACACACACACACACATTCAGACTGTCTGAATTCAAACTCTAGAGCCACCACTTACTAGCTATATGAACTTGGGCAAAGTTACCCCACTGTGCCTTGGTTTCCTCAGCTGTAAAATGGACATAACTAGGCAGTTAGAAAAACTGAATAAACTAATGCTTGCAAAGTATCCTAAGCACTTGCAGCTCTCTAAGGGCATCTGGTATGTCTCTGGGTGGTAATTTCCAACTCATGTACAGCAGGGAGCCCTCCCCAATCTCTAAAAGTTCAAGTTTTAAATCTCAATCCTTCAAGGCCTCCTCAAACTCCTATCTCTCTTTAAAATAGTTTTGAAAAAAAAATTTCTAATACCAGCTGGATGGAATACTCCACTGACTTTTTCTTTGTACTTGCTTCACAGCATGTCGTCTGCTTGTTTCCTGTATCTTCCTTGCCCCTCTTCCTCTCCCAGGCCACCGAACAAGGCAGCTGGGCAGCTCCTGGAGGGGGCAGCAGCACAGGACTTCTGCGTGCTGGACCCCGGTGGCCTTTTGCTTTTCCTGCTGAGCCGGCTGTCAGTGTTGGGATCCTGGCTGAGCAGCTCCGTGTTTTGCCCCTTGGTGACATTCTGCCTGCTTCTTCTTTCTGCTTCTTCCCTGGCCCACTGCTGTGGTCCCTCTCTTTTTCATTTCCTCCCATCTCTCCACCTCTTCTCTTTTGATTCTCCTTCTTTCTGTGACCTCCTCCACCTCTCTTTTAATGAGAACTTTCACACATCATATTGATTTGGAGTTTTTAAAAAGCCAGCATTGATTTTTCTGGGGGACTTTTCATGATCTTATTTTTAAATGTAGGAAGAAAGCTGTTTCAAAAGCTGTTGACTTTGTTCTATTGAGTTAGGGAGTCGATGTTGGAAACTCTTTTCTGGAGACTCAGAGAGCTCAGGGACCTCAGATGCTACATTTAATGAACTGAGGGTCAGACCTGCCTTCCCTTTAGCAGGCCCGAGTCTGGTGGCAGAGTCCTGCATAGGCAGCCTGGATTTGAGCCTAAGGCTGAGGAGTGTGTGCAGAGAGTGAGAAAAAACAACAGAGAAACCATGCTGGCAGTCAGAAGTGAAGGGCCGGCTTGGGAAGCGCAGGTGAGGATTTGTTGGTGAGACCACAGCTCCCGCTGACCTGGCATCAGGGATGGTTTCCGCCACTGGGTCACCTATTCCTGCACACAGCACATGTTATCCTGACACCTGTTTGGTGTGTCTAGTCCTGTGCTGAGGGCTTTGTCTTCATGATCTCATTTAATTCTCCCAATAAGCTCATGAGGCAGGTCACGTTATTTGTACCTTGCTCTGTGGAACAGATTAAAGTTAGTAAAGCATAGTGTTTTTTTTTAAAGTGTATTTATAAAGATAGAATAATAGCCAGTGTAGAGAGTATGGAATGAAGGAACTAGGCAACACCTTACCTGCCAGAATGTGTGACGGTGTGTCCCTGTGTATGCATGTAGGTAACCGGAGCTTTGGGCTGTGAGGCTGAGAGCAAAGTGATGAGAATATTGGACAAAGGGTGAATTAAGGCATGGGAATAAGGTGGTAAGTTGTTGAAGGACCCGGTGCCCGTGTCAGAGGTAGGCCTCCTTGCATGGATCGATCAGAGGTCACCAAGTTTGTCCTGTCCTCCCGCCTCCCCTCATCCATGGGTTCTGCAGCCATGACCTGAGAACATCTCTCACCTACATGAGCTCAGAATCTAGGGAGGCAATAGGAGAGGATAATCACAGAGCTCCTCTGACCCCTGCTCCTGGGCGAGGGACAGGGGGGAAGGAACCCAAGGTGCAACTAGATGGATATACTCGCTCTTCTGGGCCCTGCAGCCTTGGCAGCACCTGATCATTCTGTGAAAGCAGCACTTGGCAGAGCCCATTCATCCAAAACTTGAAAGACATTGAAACTATTCTGGATGATGTGGAACGTTTGGCTTATTTAACAATTTTCTAATATCATCAAAGATAAATCCATTTTGGTTGCAGAACAGTTTATTTCATTTGACTTAAACATTCTTATTTGCTTTTTCACCTAGCTAGCTTTTAATTTGTTGGACCTGATCTTAGGAAATGCTTTTCCGGAAATTTTTATGTGCCTGTAACAACCACAGCCTGCACCTTTCTTCTAGAATGTCCCACCTACTTCCATAAACCTTTTATGCAAAATTATAATCTAAAATAACAGTGCTTGTGGGGGCCTGGGAGGGGTTAGAACTTGTCATTCAACACCTGTGAGACTATGTAACTAAAGCTCCAAGAGAAAACAACAATCCTAATAAAAACAGCAGCCTTGGTAGATCTCTCCAAGAGCTTACACCCTACCTCCCAATAGCTGGAGGCTTTGTAGCTTTCGCCCCTGGAGCTCTCTGTGCTTCCCTTGGAAATGTAGTGCCTGCGGGGCATTTACTTCTAGTGAATTAACAATCTGACCTTTTTTTTTTTTTTTTTTTTTTTTTTTTTTTTTTGCCTAGCATACCTTAGTAAAGCTGGGACAGGGTGAGAATTGGAAGCGTCCTTGCAGACGTTCCCACTGGTGGACCAGTCTTTGTAGCTTCTTCATCTGCATTCCCACCGTCATTGTTCATCAGGGTGGAGAAGCAGAGGCGCTTGAAGCTGCCAAGTCCATCACAGTTTATGCAGAAGGAGGCACTGGGATAGACCTTCAGCTCACACTTTTCACTTGACACCTTCCAGGTGGCCCAGTGCCGGCCACAGAGGTGGCACTACAGGGACTCATTACAGATGTGGTGCACGAGTGGATGAGTGAAGGGGAGGGTCCTGTTGAAGGAACAAGAAAGGTGGTGGCACTGCCGCCCTCTGGCTTCAGAGGAGTGAAACAGAACCCAGCTTCCTAGGTTTCCTCTTCTACAGTGCTCCTGGATGGCCCCTGGGGTCCCTGCATGAAGACAAGAGATACTCAGCATTTCTAGCCCATGACATGGCCTATCAAGTTTCCCAAGGAAAGAAAATCAAGGTATTAGAGAATTTTCCTTAGGGGAGAGAGATATTCTCAATTTATATTTAGAACAGTACAGTATCTTCTACCTTGTGATTTGACTGACAGAAAATGTGTATTTAAGCTATTTTTAACCTGGAATCTTAGGGAAAAGAAATCTAGTGATTAGATCTCTCGAAGCTATTGTGTGAAATTTCAAAACTTTGGTAAAGCATTGTGTTTAAAGTGGGGGCGGGGCAACCAGGTTGATATGTGTCAGTTTTTCCTGCAACTTTAGGTTTTTGTTCCAAAGGAATTCACTGTCTTAATACTAGAGCAACCAAAGGGATATGCGTATGTGTGTGTCTGTGCATGTATGTGTTCATATGTGTGTATGTAACTCACTCTATTCTTCATAAATATTTGAAAATTATATTCTTCACTTTAAGAAAGCATTTTAGAAAGGGCTTCTTTCACTCCATTAACAGCCACAAAGAGGGCTTGTTAAAAGCTGCATTTTCTCATATTTTTAAAAAATGGTTTTGTAAGATTCTGTGCTGATGACTGTTCCTGTTTTATGAAGGAAAAAAAAGTAGAACTAATGATTGAGTGACCACTTGCCAGTGTGTGGATGTGGAGATATGTAAGCCTACATCCTCTCACCCTACATCATTCTTTCTGCACTGTTGTCTTGATGCCTAAATGCAAAAAATAACCTGGCTCATCCCCACATTGCACTGCTGGAGTCTTTCACAAGCACCACTGTGTTTTGGCTACTTATGGTTGTGTAACAACTACCTCAGTGGTTGCATAAAAAAATAGTGACCACTTTTATTAGGCTACTAGATTCTCTGGATGATTGGACTGTTGCCTGTGTTCCATTTTGTCTGAGGCCTCAGCTGTGACATTTAAATGGTGAGGAGATGGAGTCATATGGAGGCTTCATGCCTGTGTGGCTTCTGGCCTGGGATGACCAGAAGGCAGAACTCAGCTGGGACTATTGGCTGGAACCCTGAGGTGCGCCCTCTCCAAGGGGCCTGCATTTCTTTCATAGCGTGGTGGTTTCCAGGCTACTGGATTTCTTATGTGGTGCTTCAAGATTCCAAAACGACAGTGTTCCACAGAACAAGTCAGAAGCTACATGACATAGTCTCAGAATTTGTGTATCATTATTTCTGCAATGTCAGAGAATGCCTGGTCAGAGAAATTGTAAGCCTACCAAGATTCCTCTTGGTAGGAGGAAAGGACATAATCCTGCCTCTTAATGGGCAAATTTTCAAGAATTTCCAGCCACTTAAAAAATCTGTAACAGACTTTCTCTTCTAAGTAGATGAGCCTAGGTTCAGTGCCGTACAGAAGGGATGAACATGATAATCTCTAGAAAGATTTGCTGCTGGGGAAAACTGATAGTACCCTAAATCTCTCAATTTTGATGAAAAGAGAGGCCTTTCAGATGGTCTTCTATTTATTTTGTTTAGTCATCTCTCCAGTATAAGGCCAGAGTAGAAGAGGTGGCCCTTGCCACCCTTCACCGGAATTTAAGTCTCAGTGTATGTGTATTTTTTGGTAGAGTGGATTATTTGGCACTGGGGTAGAACAAGGACATCAGACTAGACCAGAGGTTGTTATGTGATTTGAGGATTCCCTGCCTGCTGCCTATGAACCATAACACTACATTGCCTTGGAGGAATGATGTTTCTTCTGGTATAATCCCTCCAAGTAAAATACTGAGAACCTCTCTGGGAAGGAAGAAGCCAAAGAGACAAATTCCTGGGAGTTCAAAGCACTTTATTGATGAGCTCAGAGGATTTCCTCCTCTAAGGCATGCTCAGGGAGATAACAGGCAGGATATCAAACCTTGCAGGTCACCCTTGTTGTGCACCAGGCCATTACAGATGCTTTGGGGTCTCCTGAGACATGTTGACCAGTTACTTTACTTTCAGTATTCACACGTAGCCCCAGCTGACCCTTCTTACCTGATTCCCTACATAGTGCCCCTTTCACTAGTATCCCATGAGGTCTTGCAAATCCTTGTATCTGTCCAAGTCAACATGGAGAAGAATGCCTTACCTGTATTTAGAAAACACTGTCAAAATTTTCGTACATTAACTATAATGTTATAGGTTTACTTTTCTTGCCTGTCATCTTGCATGTTCATCATGGTTGGTAGGGGCCTGTCCCAGGTTACTTATCATCATCTGGCTGAAGGAGAGGGGCTCTGGAGAGTCATGGACTAACAATTAAGTGTGGGTTCTGAAGCAATACGTATCATTTCCATTTGTATCTGTGTTCATTATCTTTCTGCACTGTGACCAAAACACCATTGTAACAATGCATAGGGAGAAAAGAGTTTGGAAGTTTCAGCCCTTAGCTAGTTGGATGCATTTTGTGGGGCTTGTGGTGAGGCAGAAATATCATGGCAAAATATCATGGTGGAGAAAAGTTGCCTGTCACATGTCAACTGTGAAGCAAAAAGAGACAGAAGTGGGGGCCAGACTGGGTCCCCATATCCCTGATCTTCCTTCAGTTAAACTCTATCCTTTAAATATTTCACCACTGCTTGATAGCATCAGAGGCTTGCAACTAAACCTTTAGTGCATATGCCTTTGGGAGACATTTGATATTCAAATCATAACAGTATCTCTTACCCATAACTAAATTTACAGTCTTAATCACAAATAGCCAGGAAGTACAGTTCCATATGTGCCTAGAATAGAGCTAGAAAAACATAGCAAATGACACTGAGTAGCACATGACTACCCAGTGTTTTCATTAAATCAGTATTTTTGCCCTTCCTTTGGAATACCTTTCACTTTTCTCCACTGTTTCATGCATTCATACCGGCAAACATCCGTGCGTATGAACTTCCTACTGTTGCAATTAAACTGAACTGTCAATTTGGTAGGCTCGAGGGCCACGCAGGAGATTCTTGAAACACACTTCTGGATGTACCTGGGTGTGTCACAGAGGTGTAACCTTAAACTGTATCAGGTCCTTGGCCTTTTCCTCTCTGGCATTGTTGCCTTCTCCATGAAGTTAGCGGCTTTGCTTCAATCATATCTCTACCTTGGAGGTAGGCAAGCATGGACTAATTTCCTGAAACCAGGAGCCAAAACAAACTTCTCCTTGAAGATTTGGTATGAGGTATTTTGTAACGTAATATGAGAGATAACTAACACCCTCTCCCACCCTATCAAATGTTTAACGAGCTTACATCTTGTGCCCAGGTATGGCACTTAAGTGCTAAGCACATGGAATCATATGGAGATGGGAAAGTTCTCTAGAGAATGTCATAATGTTATTAGTGTTGTTCAGAATGCAGCTTTTTCAAGCTGTAGCTTCAGGAAGATACCCAGTAGTAATAGATCCTCCTTCGATAATATGTCATTGATGGCTAGGCATAATAATAACTATTAGTTAATTATTACTGAGCCATTATGATAAGCCAGACATTTTGCTAAGAGTTTAATTTAACCCACATCACACTGAATAGTTGGCTGTATTGTACCATTTACAGAGGAGTAAATTCAGCCTCACAGAGATTTAAGTTACTTGTTCTAGGTTGCACAGCTATCATGTGGGCAATTGGAGGTTCATGTTTGTGCCCTCTTAGCCCAGTCCTCACTCCACAATGGCAATATTACACTTGACTTAGATTTGCATTCAGTGTTTTCCCTGAACACAGACCTAGATTGATCAAAGATTTTTTTCTGTAGTAGTACTGTGAGCCCTTAGAAGGCAGGATTCATTTCCAATGATTTCTGATCACTCAGTTTCTTTTTGCTGAATGATGAGAGCGGACAGGGAGGGTGAGAAAGAAGAAAGGACAGAGGGAAGCAAAGGAGGGAAGAAGAAAGGAATGAGCTGGGGGAGGAGACAGAGGAGTGGATTCTTTTGACATAGCACGAAAGTCTCAACAGCGAGGTGGTGCAGCTCAGCGTGCAAAGGCAGGCGAATGCTCACAACCACAGGAAGTGTTCTGTAAACCGTTGGCACAGCTCTGCTAACCCGCTCGTCAGCCCTGTCCCTCAGTCTCCTAGTTCTGCGCCTCAGCACGTCTCATTACTGCTGAAGAGGTTCTTCAGTCTACCACGTCTGAACTGACTACAATTAAATACACAGATGTATTCCTCCCCACTCGGCTGCTCAAAAGGAAATATTTTTGAAAAATATGACAACTCAGTATCACAGCTCAAAGAAATTGGAGGAAGGAGGAAAGGGCTACAAAGGAGGCATTGAATAGAATTTTTAAAGGTCACTCTCTGATTTTGTGTGTTACTTTCTAAAGCGATATTTTGAGATTAAAAAATTAAACTGTGACTATAACAATTATGGCTAGCCTCTGTCCTGTGCAGTTAAATAATGGTTTACATCATGGATCAACACAAGGCAGTGGGGCCTGACAGCATCGGCTTTTCTGCAGCCTAGCCTTGCGTGTACTGGGCCAATTTGTTTTTCACAATTGCTCAGCCTTTATCAAAAGAACAATCTGCAATCCCATGCTGTTCTTATCTGGTACTGGAGTCTTAGTCTGTGTCCTATATATTGATATTAGGCTTGGGGTAACCTCGATTCTTCTAATACAGCTTTGCTAAGTTTAACAAAGAGGTCCCCTGCTTAGTGTTTTTCAGTCTCCAGCATTAAGGGTCACATTGCTTTGTTGTATATTTCCTCCATCATCCGGGGTTGTGTGTGTGTGTGTGTGTGCGTGTATGCACACATGCCCCTGCATATGTATGTAAGTATGTGTGTCTGTGAAACCATGTATTTAGTAGTGGCTCTGCATAAGCACTTTCAGGCTGGAGATAATGTGTAAGTGTCTAATTGCATTTGCTATTTAGCAATTAACCACTTGCAGGTGTACCAAGTTGTGAGTACAAGTCTGCATGTGTGACTAATTGCAGGTGTAAAAATTCACCTCTTCAGTTCCCTTCATGGCTCAGTGGGGCTCAGTGCTAATCTTCCCTCACCATCTGGGTTCAGCCTCATCCTCTAGAGAGGGATCGTGAGGGGAGGCAGGAATGCTTTTTCACAACAAGGGAAAGGGAGATGCAGAGGAGCTGGGCAGAGTTCTAGAGTGATTCTGCAAGGAGGCAGCAATTTAGCTGGTGAGTTTCTTTCCCATCAGGCTATCTGTGCAAGGCAAAGGATAAAGTGGGTGCCAGGGCTGTGTATCCTCCTATCATGGCTGGCAGCTCTTCAGGTGAAGCCTCCTGGGAGGGACATTGGAATTCTGAAAGTTGTGCAGAGGCTGGATGCCTTTCCTAGGATCCTTTTCTCAGGGAGTGACTGAAACATCATAGCAGATGTGACTGATGGAAGTCTGGATAAATATTCAGGGAGCATGGATCCCCCCTGCAGCATCTCTCCCACCATGCTGTGTGGTCTCAGCAGTTCATCGGTAAAGCCGGGGTGCCAGCTTCTCCCACCTTCCTGGTGTGTCCCAAGAGCTTGTGGAGGATGTGGATGGCATTTCAACTGTGATATTGCCTGAGGGCAATGATCAAATGCTGTATATGCAGGTGAGCAGGGTGACTCCTTAGTCTTGAGGAAATTTCATTTGTAACATTTTTTGGGCAGCAATCAATATGGTCAAAAGGGTAGAAAAGTAAGCCTAAGCATGGAATTCCCACCTGAGCTTTACTCCTTGAGCCTTTTCTCATTGCCAGGATGAAATAGGCCTAGAACACCTGGGGTATCCTGTCCTGGATGGGGATCCACCCGCCTGGTGAGCCTCCAGCTGTGAGCTGCCATGCAGCCAAGGCATCTTCTCCTCCCATTGAGCCACACCAGCTAAGGGATGGCAGGATCTAAGGGAAAAGCAAGGGCCAGCACATACATGGTTGGGGCCACAGCAGGTGGAGAGCAGGCAAGAAAGCAGGATATGAAGCTCCAGCGAGCTTTCCCAGGGGATCAGCCACTTCAAGTCCAGAGGATAAAGTGGCCTCATCTGTAGTCCCAGTGAGTTTAAGGTTCCCAGCATTATAGTTTGTATTGAACCATCTTTGCTACATTAAGGATCTTATGACAGATCAGGCATGTGCTTCTGGGACTGGAGGTGGAGAAATCTTGGGGAGGAAACCTCATAAGAGACAATAGCTGAGTGTAATAAGGAGACAGGGCAAAAAGAGAAGCTGCAAGAGGTCAAAGAGGAAGTGTGAGGGTGGGACTGAGGGAAAGGAAGTTTACTGGTCAGCTTTTTTCATCACCAGGATGAAATACTCAACATCCACAGCTTAAATGATGAAAGGTTTAATTTGGTTCATGGGTTTAGATGTTTTATTCCATAGTCTACTGGCTTCAAGACAAAAATATCATGGCAAAAGGTGTGGTGGAGCAAAGCTGGAAAGCAGAGCAGGGGACCAGTGCCAGGAAGAGATCATGTCCTCCAAAGACATGTCCCCAGTGGGCAACTGGGACCCACCCTCTAACAGAATGCTCAGCTATATATCAAATCCCATTAAACACTCATCTCTATGAGTCTCTTAATCCAGTCAAATTGACAATCAAGGTCAACCATCAATAGGGAGAGATTAGGTAATATGAGTAAAATAGGTCACTCTTGACCTTTTGGCTAGAGTGAGGGTAGTCCGGTGACCTTCACTATAAGCTGTGAGTGGGCACAAGAAGCTGGCCATTGGGGACACCATCCTGGTATAACATCGTCAGTCAAGTCCTTTCACTGTATAATTGAATTTGGCCTCCTGATCCTTATTCTGATTCTTGAGTTTTTTACTTTGGGCTCCTTTCTGTAGACTACCCTATAAGACTCAGCTTGTCCTCTGGGGCCCTTGGCCTGCCCCTTGATGAGTGCATAAGAGTGTACCAGAACAATTAAAATGACTGTATGTGGGCTAGAGGTGAGCTGGCCTTTCATGCCTTATTAACCAGAGATATAAAAGTTTCTTGGAAACTGGAAGAGGAATTTTCCTACATATATCAACTCTATTACCTGCTACTTGTGCCTGAGATTCCTTGTATGTAAATTGGGATAATAGAACCTATTTTATAGAGTTATAGTGAGGATTAAATGAGTAAAGGATTCAGCATATTAGCTGGAACAAAGCAAGCTCTTAACAAATATTTATTGCCCAAGTTGCTCTTGTTTTGCTTTTGTTTTACTGAGGCATCCTTCTTCCAAGAACACCTGCCTGATACCCAGCTCACGTTGGCAAGAGGGCAGTGTTACCTGTTGATTTTGGATGGAAAGACCCCACAGTGCTAAGATCGGCACAATTCAGGCCTGAATCTTCGGCCTGTTTCTGAGAGCAAATGATGTTGGGCTTTCTGGGAAGCCACTGGCTAGGAGTCACACACAATGCCAGCCAAGCAGAAAGCATGTTTGGCCAGATAATGGCATCAACATGGATTTCACTCCAATTACTGGGAATGAGACACAAATACAGAAGTCTACATTTCACCCATTGCCTTAGATCATAAATTCAGCATTAATACATCAGGTCAGGCTGGGATAACTGAGATGCCAACTTTTTTGCTTTACTCCACAATCACAGAGAAGAGCCCTTCTCAATACAATTAAAGAATGTGAGTACTCAGAGAATCTCTCATGATTATTCCATGAAACCATCTTTTTCATTTGGGTAAAGTGGTGACAGTGCCCAGTGAATTTATCAAGAGTAGGCCAACTCAGAGTACTGTATCTTTTAAATGGTACCTTTTAAACCATTCCTGTCAAACACAATGCAGGCTAAATGAGATCTTCTTAATAGCCAGTCCTCACAAATAAGCAGATACATTAATATATTTTATCTCTGTGTGTAATATTGAGTGTCTTTGCCAACACAGAATGAAGCGAATTCTGGATGTTAGCTTGAGGGAGTGGGTACATTTCAGCATCAGGCAACAATACACTTGGAAACACATATTCATGATCCATCCCACCACTTGGAAAGTGGAGCCCCGGGACAGGGAACTTATTTTTGAATTCATACCAGACTTTAGTATAGTCAGGGGCTCCAGAGTTCTGGATTAAAAGTGTTCCCCAAAATATCACTTTGTGTGATAATTTTCCATTTATGGATATTAAAGTGCACATGTATACTTGTGTATACACATGTGTGTGCAAGTACACACACACAGATACCCCAAACAAAAATGAGAGGGCTACTTTCCATCAGCAGAGTATGATTACTTAAAGAAAGGAGCAGTTTGATACAATCTCCATATTTAAATATTTATGAACTTTGTTTTCATGGACAATTTTTTTTTTTTTTTTTGAGACAGGGTCTTGCTTTGTAGTTCAGGCTGGCTCTAAGCTCACTGTGTAGTCCAGGCAAGCCTGGAACTCAGCAATCCTCCTGCCTCTGCCTCCTGAGTGCTGGGATTACAGGCATGATCCACCATGCCCAGCACTGTGGTATGTGGTATTGATGGCTGGTGGGCGTGAGTCACCACGCCCAGCATTGTATGTTGTTACCGGGATCGAACTCAGGGCCTTGCGCTTGCGAGGCAGGCGCCAGAAGCACTGAGCTAGCACTCCGGCCCTTCATGGACATCTGTGTGAATTTGATCTTTTGAAAATCTTACTGCATTATATTTAACCCCTTCTATTCATATGGTCTTCTAACTCCTGGCATATCCAAGTGTGGGGGCAGCTGGACCATCTTGACCTTTTGATGAATGATCTTTTATTTCCTCACCTTATGAATCTATCAAGATACTGATCCAGGGGAAACTTCAACCATGAGATAGTGATCACTCACTGTTCTGTACTATTGGCTTTTCATGACTCAATGGCAGGAAAACAGCAGTAATAAAGATAATAGTTACAAACTTACACTAAGCATGTACTATATACTGCAGTACCCTAAGTGCCTTCCACGCATTAACTTCTCAAAATAATGTAACCAACATGGATCAAATTGAGTCCCCACAGAAGTCCTATGTTATAGCTTTATCACAAAATAGGGCTTTTAGGGATATAATTAAAGTTAGATGAGAAGAGGATGCTAATCCAATGGGGCTGGTCCCCTTTTAAGAAGAGGTACAAGATCTTTCTCTATTCATATGCACAGAGGAAAGAACATGTAAGGCCATACCAAGAAGATGCCATCTAGAAGCCAAGGAGAGAAGTCTTACTACAAGTTAACCTGCTGATACCTTGATCTGGGACTTCTAGCCTCCAAAATTGTGAGAAAACAATCTGTTGTTTAAGCAAAACTTTTAGTGGTATTTTGATATGGCAGCCTGAACAGACAAATACAACAGTCCAATAGAGTATTTCCTTTTATGAGCTGCATTTTGCAAGGAGAACCTAAAATCTCAAAGTTGTGACTACCTTGTCCAGTGATGACTAGAAATCATAAAGTGTGGCCTTATTTCAGACTCTGAGCTGGTACCCATGCAGACACACCACCTTCCAGTGAGATTGGCAGGAAACCCAAGGCTTTGTTCTTCAATCTAAGCCAGTAGCGGGATCCCTCTGAACCACTGTACAGACCAGCTGCTGTTATTATTAAAAAGAATATAAGGTACTAGGCTCAGAGCTGGTTATAGAACACAAAGGAGCTCAAGTAATGCTAATGGGATCTGCTGAACAGATTAATGAACAGTACTTGCATTGTCATCACTTTGTCTTCGACTTCATGTGTGCAACCATAGTCTTAGGACAGTTTAACTAAACTATATTCTTTTCAAAGAAGAGCACTTAGCCTGATCAAATGAGTAAACATGAACAGAACTAATCTTTGTCAGGTCCTCTAAATTGTGTCTTGAAGTGCTGACTACCCTAATGAGAGCATCCACAACAAATGAATGGGCCATTAGACTGAAAACAGGACCATCAATACCAGAAGATGCCTGCTCCTCCTGCTCTTACATTTATTTTATAGCTGGAGTGGCCATGACAACTACATGGCACAAGTCTTCAAATGTCTTTATCAGTGTGTCTTTTACTTGTACCATTCACAGTGATTTATATTACAGTAATCCCTCCCCAACCACAGATTCTCTTTTTATGAAATTCTGGTATCTATGGATTTATTTCTGTATACTTGGAGAATTTTTGTTTCAAGGCACTCGGGTTCTGAGTCACTGCTGTTAAGGATAATTTAGAAATAGAGAAAGTAGTGGGTGGTAGGAGAAAGAAGAGTGAGTGGAAAGGGTAACAGATGTTTCACAATGTTGTCGTGGAGGAAGACCTGAAAGTACCTTTTCGGGTCCGCTTCTGTATTAGGTTGGGGGCTGAGATGTGCCTGGCCACGAGCAGAGTTTGGTCTGGGCTCTGAGCAGCTCTGGTTTTATATTCTGTCACATTTATGAAGGAGCTGAGAGGTCTTCTAAGTAAGCCTCAGATTCCTGCAGGGCACTGAACTTCCCGCAGTGGTGGGTCTCTGGCACCACAGCGACAGTAGTGACGAAGGGTCTAAATCAGAAAGGTTCTCAAGATTTGACTGGAGGATGTGATGGGGGTGAATCAATGTGTGCACTGACTATACCAGAGAAGAAAAATTATGAGTGCTTTATTGAAACTGTGAAGAGGGAGAGCCCAGGAGTATTTAAACAAATGGAAGCCTGCAAGTGGAAATTACTAATGTAGAAATCATAATTATAAATTTAACTTATGTAAAAAGCTATTGACATTTTTTACATGTGCCATTTTTATTTTGGGAAAATGACTTTTTTACTGAAGTTATAAATTTCTCTTACCATTTCATAAAAGCAAATGTATAGATATATTTATATACATATATGTGTGTATGCATAAAATGACAAAATAACCCAGAAAGTATTATTGTTGACTTTAAGTTAACATCATTTTAAATATATATCCATAACTTACCTCACCATGGCCAGAAAGACAGATAAAAAGTCAGAATAGCTTTAGAAAAATCTGATAGTGGGCCGGAGGGTTAGTTCAGTGGTTCCGGCGCCTGCCTCGCAAGCGCAAGATCCTGAGTTCGATCCCCGGTAACCACATACAATGCTGGGCGTGGAGACTCACGCCCACCAGCAATCAATAACACATACCACAGTGCCGGGCGTGGTGGCTCACGCCTGTAATCCCAGCACTCGGGAGGCAGAGACAGGAGGATTGCTGAGTTCGCGGCAGCTTGCCTGGGCTACATAGTGAGCTCAGAGCCAGCCGGAACTACAAAGCTAGACCCTGTCTCAAAAAAAAGAAAAATCTGATAGTGATAGTTTTAAAACTTTGATTTTATTAAACATAAGCACAGAGTAAACTAGTATAAAGTAGAAAATTGTTACAATTGAAAAATGTTTGATGAGACTTTCTTAAATGATTCTTTTAAGCTTATGAAATAATGTTATAAAAGAAATGAAATTTGAATCATTATTTTCAATTTAGGATTCTAGATTTAAATAGCACAAGATCACCTATTGGTATGAAGAGTCTGTTTCTTTGTCCTCTTCTCTCAACTTGTCTAATTTTTAAAAAATATTTTTCATTTTATGGTTTATAACAACTTCACAGTATTTTAGTTTTATTTCTCCATTTAAAAGAACATAGCAGTTCCCAGGCGCTGAATTCATTAATATGATTTATCTTTGGTTGATTGAATTTCATTACCAAATAATTTTCCACCTAGCAGTACTTTACTTTGATAATGGTAGTCTGAGACCAGTCTGTGGTTTCCCTAGAAGCAATTCATTTGTTCTGTTTGTGGGCTGAATAATTCTTATCTTTGAAATTTGATAGTTTCACCTGGCTTTGCTTTTGACTCTGATTTTTCCTTCATTTTTTTTATAAATTGAATTCTTTATTGGTACAATTTATATACGTATCAAAATCATGTATAACATTGGGGAATTTGTACCAGTATATGACACAAGTTAATTCTCATGTTTACCCATATCCCTACCCACCCACCCCTCCTCACCCCCTTTATACATACTCTTTTATTTTCTTTCTGTATCATATTTATTCCTTCCCCTCATCACATTCCCACATCAAGTTTCCTATAGAAATTTTGCACTCTATAAAAGCTGTCATACTTTCTAAAGCTCATTTGCATCTATAGGTGTTCATGTCAAAGAGAAGATCTGGTAATGGTCTATCTGTGATCTATTGATTTCACTTATTAGTATATCCTCCAGGTGTCTCCATTTGCACCTAAATGGATCGATCTTGTCATTCTTTATGGCAGAGTAATACTCCATTTTATAAAAAAACCCACATCTTCTTTATCCACTCTCCAGCTGATGGACATTTGGGTTGTTTCCAAGATTGAGCTATCACGAATTGAGCTGCTATGAACAATGGTGTACATCTGTCTTTCCAATTTTCCTTCATTTTATGGAAATTTTTTACTAATAGTTCTCTGAACACCATTTTTTTTTTGAGACAGGGTCTCGCTTTGTTGTTCAGGCTGGGTCTGAGCTCACTATGTAGCCCAAGCAAGCCTCGAACTCAGCAGTCCTCCTGTCTCTGCCTCCCAAGTGCTGGGATTACAGGCGTGAGCCACCGCGCCAGGCACTGTGGTATGTGGTACTGATTGTTGGTGGGTGTGAGTCACCACGCCCAGCATTGTATGTGGTTACTGGGGATCGAACTCAGGACCCTGCGCTTGTGAGGCAGGCGCTGGAACCACTGAGCTAACCTTCCGGCCCCTGAACACCAGTTTGTTTGTTCTCACTTGAGCCTCTCATAGAGGGATGCCAGCTGTCCTTCGTATACTGTATTGACCCTTTTCTTTGCTAATAATTTATGTATTTTCTCAGTGTCAGTAGTGCACTTCTAGACTCTACCTGTTCTTTGGTCATTTCTACTTTATTAGTTGTACCATATCGTTATTTGGATCCATAACTTGTTTTCTCAGCTTTGCAATCTCCCACTTAACTTTTGTCCTATTATTTTGTTGTCTGGTGTTTGAACTTTTATATCACTGAATTCTTTCAAAAGTAAACTCATGGATAATTGTTTTCTATTTCTCAGTCTGCGCTTCACCCAAATTCTTTTCTGTCTTTTTCATGCTGTGTTCCATATTTCTTCCTCAAGTTATGCAGTGGTTAGTATCTTGGCCAAACTGCCTGGCCATTTCCTTCCTCTTGCCCACACTCCAGGGGCAGCTCTCTGCTGACTCCTGTTTGCTCAGACATAGAGCAAGTCGCTTCCCTTAACTCTCCACTCACTTTCCCAGAGACCCATTTGTCTCCATCTCTGCTGCAGTTTAACTGCCCAGTTTTTCCTCCCATGCACCCTTCTGCATGTAGGGGAGGCAGGCTGGCAAGCTCTGTCTATGCCTAGCCTTTGGTAGAGGCACTCTAGCTGTCTTCTCTCTCACTGTCTCTGTCTTGGCCTTTAATGCTTCCAGCCAGGCCTGGTGCGGCTAGTGTGTCAGGTTCTAGTAGAGGAAAGGCTTGATATATGAATTGTATTTCTGTTGTAGAGCTGAGCCCTGCCTTTTATATTACTAAAAGGGTGTCAGCAATGAAAGGAACATGATTTTTTAAAATACTCTTTCGACCTGTTGCTTTCTGATCCTCCAGATATGTCTAGAGGGAATTCTCAGAGCCCTGACTCACCAGTGATGGTCTGGCCGCCTCCTCTGACCCCATGCAGACTTCTCACCCTCTGCTGAGCACTCTGCTGTACACGATCTTTGTTCTCCTTGTCTGCCCACATTTTCTTCCAACTTGAAGCCTTTCCAGTATTTATGTCTCTGAATGGATCATCCCTCTTTCCTGCCCTTCTTCTATAAGTCTGATCTCAGCCCAAAGGTCACATCCCCATCAATCCTGTCCCGGCCCCTGTCGTTTGCAGGCACAGTGCTCCGCTGCCCAGGCTGAGCTGTCCTCTCCAGGCTGTGCTGTACAGCTAGACTCCTCAGGACTTGGTAGATGGGAGTGTCCAGTCACAGCCCACTTGTGGTGTTGTTAGCTCCCTGGTCCTTCTCCCTGCAGTTTGAGGAGGCTTGGCCCACACTTCTTCTAGCTGCACTTTGGAACTTTTCATCTCAGGTTAAGAAGAGAATGGCTTTCGTTTTTCATTTTCTAAATAAATCATATGCTAAATGAGCTTAATGTTGTAACCTCAAGGGCAGCACCACCACTATGGGAAGTATATGTTTTAAGGTGCCAGGACACTGTGCAAAGCCCAGAGGGCATGTCCAGGGAGGCATGGGCTACTCCGTGGTGAAGCTGAGGGCCTAAAACCTGTTTCTGTGAGTCTCCCCAATGGGAGCTCTGCATTTCAGTCTGCAAATTTATGGGAAGGAGGCTTTATTTCCGAGCCAGCTGTGTCACCTCTTTGTGGACTGAGGACAGAGCACAAAGTTCTTTTTGGTCCTAAGAAGATATCACCCAAGCATCTGGCCAGTGAGAGTAAGCTTGTTTGTGCTCCTGTTTCACGTGGAAAAGGGCAGCACCAATATTCTATGGGTACTGACTGAGCTTCTGCAGTGTGCCTGTCTCTGGCCTGAACACTTGAGGGCTGGCATGAAACAAATTGCCCAGCGGATTGCAAGGTCCTGTCACTATGCTTCAGTCTCAATTCCACTTGGGCTAAAGCCTTCACAGTTGCTTCCTGAAGGACACAGAATGCGTAGACTCTGAAGAGCTGGGTAACAGCCATCCATATCCAGCGTTTCCTGGCCTCACTCCCCCTGCTCTCTGTACTCCTTGAGGGAAGACCGGCCTCACTCATCTCACCACTGAGGGGAGAGGTGCGATAGGTCTCAGACTCATTCCCAAACCTTTTCCCTGGGTCACTCGAATCTTACGCCTCCTGATCTCATCCGCACTGATGCTGCTGCTGTGGCCCCCAAATACTCCTAATAAGAATATGACCCTGTGGGTAAAAAAAGAGAATTGACCTGTGTCACATATTGGTACAAATTCTCCAATGTTTTGTATGATTGTGAGCTGTGTATATAATGTACTAATAAAGTTTACTGAATAATGCCAAAAAAGAAATATGACCCTAGCCCTACCTGTGTATTTCCATCCCAGTGTTTTCGGCTGAGTGGTGGATGCCTTGCTCCCTGACAGTCCCTGGCTGGTCCTCATGGGTCACCTACCTGTGTCCTTTCTGAAAGCTTCTCCCTAGATTGTACTTGTTCCCCGGGGGCATTTTGAAATCCCAAATGATATCCTCCCTTGCTGGAAGTGGTCCTGTCCTCCTCTCTCCCCTCTGTAGGTTTATAGCCTGCAGTGCTTGCTCTTTCTAAGCCACAGTAGCACAGCCTGGGAAGCCATCCAGCTTCATCTTGCTGCCAGGTGAACAAGATCTGGGCAAACAGATAGATCTGCTCCTGGCCTCGGAGGGGACAGCTAAATTGTCAAGCAACTCACTAATGTGGGCTGCTGACTGCATAGGTATCTCTGAGTTATAAATGCCCAGGACCAGAGCCTCCTAAGTCACGCAGAGGACAACTTTATGATCCAGAAAGTAAAGAACTGGAACAAGATCAGCTTGTGACAGGGAGCAATTGATCGGGGCTGGAGAGAGCTTGGCCCAGAAGCTCAGAACTCCATAAACTATGAGAGTACGGTGCTCCCTGAAGAGCGCTGCACCAATCACAGCACAGGGATCCTGGGAAACTGAGGAATGGGGTGCATAGTGCTGGCCTGGAGCACAGATGATAGGGTGCTTCCTTGGTACCTTCCTGGCTCATTTGTCTTACTACCCCTGGGATGAACTTCCTACAGCCCAATTCTAATCACCGGCCTCCCGTGTGGAAATGACTTCAGTGCCTCCTCTACAACACAGAAGAGCCATCCAGTTCCTCAGCATGACGTCGGGGGCCTGCCGTGACCCCGGGTTGGATGAGCTCCTAGCCTTACTTGCATTTTACCAGGTTTCCAATTTTGTATTCCAGCCTCATTTAAGCTTCAGGTTTCCCCAGCACGACATAGGTTCTCAGGTCCAGGCCTGTCTACAAGCTGTGATTCTTTTTGCCTTGAAGGGCATTCCTTCTCTCCCCTGAGCTCATTTGGATTTCTTTCACTGATACTTCCAGTTTTAGTCAGCTGTTGCCTCCACCATGCAGTCCTCCAGACTCATGTGACCCTTCCATAGTTATCTGTGTTGTATGCTTACAGAATTTGTCACGTGATAATTGTTTCATTTTTCTGTTTACTTTTCTGTCTCATCAAGACCTCAGCTGGGGTGGGGTCAGAAAGAGTCTTTTTATTTGTCATTTGTTCCTGGAGAATGGACTAGTGTCAGCACACAGAGGGTATTTGGTGAAAATGAGTGGGTGAATAAATGAATGACAAGTCGATGAAATAACATGGCGCAGTGTGTGGGGTGTGTGTGGGGTGGATTCTCCCAGAGCATTGCCTCTTCCTGTTTCTGCTGCTTCTCTCTTGTGCTCAGTGGCACCTGAGGTGCTTTCCCCACAGGATCTCAGGCTGCAACCCCATCTTCTGTCCTCTCAAGTCAAAAAACACTCCCTTGGGTGCCTCTGGGTGCTTGGTTAGAGCTGCCACCAGTTCTAAGCACCTTTGAGAGGCCAATGTACCTAACCCTGGGCTTGTCATTTCAAGGTGCTACATAAATGTAAACGTATAGAATGTAAGGAATTTTTTTTTTAAACTCAGATGATTTTCTCAAGTCCAACCAAAGGAATGGCTGGGTGGTTGCATTCATAGTTCATTCCTTTGTATTGCTGCATAGGTTTTCATCCTACGATTCCATGACACCTTTTATTCACCATTCGAGGGACATTTGGCTTGTTCATGGCTTTTGGCAATTATGAATAAAGCTGCTATGATCATTCATATGTAGATTTGTATATAAACACAAGTTTTTGTGTTTCTAAAATAACCATAAGTACATGAAAAAATGTATGATATCATTAGAAAAAATGTAAATGAAGACCATGGTCAGACATCACTGCTCAGTGATCAGAAAAGCCAAAATAAAATAGAATGATAACAACAAATGCTGATGCAATCACAGAGAAATTGGACCTCCCAGTCATTGCTGGTGAAAT